>APFE030311025.1:54059-91040 GCA_000404065.3 Pinus taeda | reverse complement strand
TGCGTTAAAATCATCACCTACAGCAGTTTCGTAGCGCGCTACGAAACTGCTGAATTATTTGAAACAACTTGCTTTTGACCCGAAATCTTTATCACCAAAACATTCGATTGCCAAAAACTCCCTTTGATTTTTCATAGGTATAGCAGGGATTTACATGTCTTCAAAACAATAAGACTAAGCTAATTTAACAAAAATTTGGAACAAAACCTTTCCTGAAAAGAAAATTCATTTAGCAGTTAACTGGCCTAGCTGTGCCTTCAGGGCTTCAATTTTCTTCTTCATAGCTCTATTCCCAGCTCTTAGCTTCATATTTATCCTTCTAATGTATTTGGCCTCTTTGATTGCTGGTACTGTCCATGTATGAAATTGTGCATGGCCATCCACTACTGAATTCAACTGGTTTTCTAGGGTTTCACTTCCTTTCCACACAGCTTTACGATAATTTTCATGCACGATTGTATACTCTCTAACAGCTCTCTTCAGTTTGGCAATCTCATATTTAGCAGACTCCAATTAGCTCTTCAGGTCTATTATATTGTCTTCTTTAGATGTAAGGACTGTTTTGCTTGTGCTGCTATTTTGCCAATGTTGTGTCCCTTCCCCTGTTTCCTCTGTTCTGGGTAGTGCTTCCTGTGCTTGCTGGAATCTTCTTGTCATAGGTCTTCTAGGTTTATAAACAAACTCTTGAGCTGGCTCATCAAATTTAAGCCTTTGTGAGGCCTTGGTTTTCTTAATACTTTCTTGCGGTGACTGTGACAAATCGATATGAACTGGTTCAAACTGCTCGAATTCAATGGCTTGTAATAAATCATTCAAGCTCGCCTTAGACACTGGGCTCTCTTCAACAGCTACAGCTTTACCTTTTTCCTTATTTATTTGGCTTCTTGTCCTTACCCTTGAGATTGCTTCAGGTCTGCTTGTTTCGGGTACAGCTTTCTTACTCTGAGTTTTTTCCTTTGATGATTTCTGAGGTTGTTCTTGAATGATTAGTGGCTTCACTGGTTTTCGTAGCTGTGGCTTGGTTTGCTTTTTAGCTCTTACTTCCTTTTGAAGCTCAGCTATGGTGAATTCTCTGGCTGGTTGTGGAGTAAGGCTAGTCTTGCTTCGGAATCCAGCCATGAAAATAAACGAATTCCAGTCTCTGCCTATCTTTTGGAGGCCATCTAAAACTAGTAACTTAATCAAACCATGATGAAATAATGAGGTTTCACAGTCCTCTTTCCTCAGCTGCACCTTATCACACATCTTACTCAAACTGCGAAACAAATAGAAAGGAATGTCTATGGAGACTTTCCCGGTGAAATGCAAGAGCAATTTAAAATGGTAAGAATAGACCTTATTGTACCTTCCTTCACAGGTCAAATATTTCTGTATGCAGGTGAGAAGAAGAGCATAATGTTCCTTGACATAATTTCTAGGCACTGCTTTTGTTAAGTCTTCATTTACATATGCCTCCTTTAAAAACTCCTTACAAGGATTCATATCAAACTTAAAATTTTTAAACCATTCTTCCCGTCCTCTTGGGATCTTTGTTACAACAGCTATTACTTTTGGAGAAACCTGTACTTCTAGCATAGCTATCTTTGAATTTAAACCAGTGAAGTTTAGCGCAAATTCCTTAGTTACCTGTGCATGTCCTCCTTTTTTAATTCAGCCTCTCTTGTAATCAGGCTCGCTTGAAATTCAAATTGAAACACTTCAATACATTATCAAACGGACTTGTCACTCATGCAGTACTTACGACCATCATTAAGGTCTATGCACGGTAAAATCTCTTGGGAATGATATTTTATGTGCATATCAACAGTCTATTGGTGGAGTAGTGGCCAATGAGCGTTTCAAACATGATACAAAAGGTACACAAACTGACATGAGTAGACACAATTTATGAATCACCCATGGACTTGACATTTCGGGAAAGATTCGCTGCGAAATGCATGAATCCATGATTTCGCAGCGCTGTTAGTTATAATTTTTAATGATGCGCTGTGAAACTGCTTAATCATGAAGCGCTGCGAAACTGCTAAACCATGATTGCGCTGCGAAATTGGCAAATGAGATTACGCTGCGAAATCACTAAAAGACACGGTGGCTTGGATAAGACAAGACATGACTATGGAACAATGATGGGTGGAGGAGAACCAATAGGAGTGGAGTATGATTTAAGTTAAAAACTTTTAAAACTCCAAATCCTAAGTGAGAAAAATAAAATGAAATCAACTTTAACACAGACCTTTGTCATTAGACTAGGACAAGCAATTATATGCATCAAACTTTTAGTTCTAAGTGATAACACTAGGTCCCTATAATACTTGTGTATCTGCCTTATGGTTATTGTTTGGACGCCAAATTAGCATACACTTTCACTCCATTTTCACCTTTATCCTCATTTTGTCACATCATTTCATCACATTATCATTATATTTCCATTACCATATGGGTTCATATTTTTATTTTCCTAAGTTATTTATTTTATGTATTTAAAGTGAATCTATGATTAAAAGTTAGAAAAATAACATGTATTTGCTTATAACTAAAGGTGGAATGTGTTTTGTGACATGTGTAGGTGATTTGGAAGGTTCCAAGACACTCTTATGTGGCCTCCAAGACTCATATTCGAATTATCTTGAAGATTTGAAGGAGATTTGGGATAGGGGTCGAGCATATCTCATGGAGAAAAATCATGGATAAAGGAATATGTGTACCATATTGGCTGTAACCATATGAAGGATTTGTGGATCTAGGAGGGATTAGTGGATCTCCATTAATGAGTTAGCTGCTTATGTTTTTGTATAAATAGGAGTACCTCGTCCATTCCAAAGGGAGGACTCTTGGAGCATGTATCCTAACTTATGATGGAATATAATAAAGTTTTATTTCTATAGTTTTGGATACAAATTGTCTTAATGTAGTATATAAATTTATGGAATATTTTGTCACTTTATTCTTAAGAGAATTAAGCTCATGCTAAAAGGATCAAAGAAACATTTTATTTCATTAAATATTTTATTTCAGATGTTTGAAGATTTTTCATTATTAAAGAGAATTTTAGTTTAAATCTTATCATCATATGAAATGATAAACAAGGGTCTAAGTTAGGCTCTCTTCCATTTGATATGAGTAATAATTGAAATTCATTCTCTTTTTCTAGTTTCAAGTGATTTTTTGAATTTCCAGTTTTCCAACGATGGCATTAATGATGAAGGTATTTGTAATGAAGAACAGTAAGGACCTCCTTAATTAAGAACCTCTTCTATTATTTGTTTATACATCTTACGCTATTGTCCATTAGTGGTTTTTTATTTATGTTCATGAAGTAGTATTCTAGAAGAAGGACAAATCTAGTTCTCCTAAGTTAGGAGTCACTTCTCCTTCTTATTACATAATGAATTAGAAATTACTTAGTTAAATTTTATATTTGTAATATGAACTTCTAATTAGTTTATAATTGCATTCCCTTTAGCTTCTATAACTTGTCTTCTAAAGTGGATTATATTTGCATCTGAGGTTCCATATATTTTTGTTTGCTTCTAAGTTTTAGGAAACCCCTGAGTTGACAATTAAATAATTGGGATTTAATGGACAATTAAATCACCAAACATTTTGGCATCGTTGCCGGGGAAGCAAACTTAGATGTAACTAAGTTAGGAGGATTGTTTAGGAAACATTTTCTTTTAAGGTCATTTTCATTTCGAGTTAGAAGCATTTAGGCATTTTTTTATTTAAGTTTATTTGCATTTACATATAGAAAACGTAGAACATTAAAATCAAGAACCCCCATTCATTAAAAAAAAACAAAATAAAACAAAATAAAAAAATCCAATTACAAAAGAAGATCTAAAAAGCTTCGTGCTATGACAGTTGAAGAAAATAAAAAATCTAAAGATCACATTCAAATTTGGTTTCAACTAGTGGGTCTTCGTGATCATGTCCAAGAACACAATAGGGTTTACTTTTCAAACTTGGATATGAGTCTACTCATGATCTTGTTGCACAAATGGATGCATTGGAAATTCTCTTACACTTAAGAGAATGTTTGATTTATTTTTCAATAGAATAGGACTAACAAATAAAAAACAAGTTTTTGTGATTTTGAGGATAAATTTGTGATTTTGTGGTACAATAAGAGTCACACATCTACTAATCTTTGACAAGGAAAATTTCAATAAAAACGATTGTGAACAAGGGGCACAAGAAAAGGTGGAAGAATGGTTGTTTCAAGTAAGAGATTGATTCTTTTCATTTTATGTTTTAAATCAAAAATTTTAAAAGAGAGGAATTAGCTAATAAAAACATGAGTATGCCCTCCTCCTATGCTTTGTGTGACCTCGAAGATCAGAAAAAGAATTTTCATATTAGTATATCTTTTGTTAAAAAAAAATTGATTCTTCTCTTTCATTATTTGTTTTCTTTTATATAATATATATATAGAGAGAAGAGAGAGAGATGAAATTTTAAATGTTTCATTAAATTTAAATGGAACATAATTTTTTTTAATGTATATATATATATATATTTTCAAAAAGTGAATGGAACACATGTAAACTAAAAAAAAAACAAAAGAGATTTGCTTCTTTAATTTGAAAAAAAAATAATTTAAAACACAAAACCAAAACAATTTAAAAAATAAATAATAAAAATAAAAATAAATAAAAACACAAAAAAATGAGACTAAAGCAAATTTAAACAAATAAAAAATAAATCATGGAAGCCAATGAAAAGAATTGATGCAAATGTTATGTGTGATTTTGAAAAAATGAAATATAACCATGTATTCTCCTGATTAAAAAAAAATAAAATGAATTTCACCCGGCAGTTACCTAGGCAGGGGCCGAATTCACAGAGGTTAAAAACTTCATTTTTAAAATGTATTTTGTGACCAAATGAAAATGAATCGCAAAAATATAAAACATGGGTTTTCTCAGAATTAGGTGAATTATGTTTAGCATGAGAAATTTCCTCAAAATTCATAACCGTTTGATAGATTTTCGAGGTTCTCTGGAGCCTTATTTTCCAGCTTGTGTTAAAATAACAGTGTTCAATTAAAGGTAAACAGCAGCCAAGGCCAAGGCCATGACCATCCAACGACAGAGCCATGGTAAACCACCTGATAGAATTGCCAAGGTGCATAGAAAAAAATCAATCAATAAATTAAATAATAATAATAATAATAATTAAATAACAAAAAAATTAACTATTAAAAAAAAATTCTTACTGCAGAAATTTTTAGAAATGATATTTTCTCCATGCTTCTAACCTGCATATATATATATATATATATATATATATATATATATATAATCATAAACATTTCCCAAACTTTTATAGAATAACAATTGGTCAAAACAATCCAAAACTAATGAGTTCAAAAGATATGAAAAATTATTTGGAAAATATTTGGAACCATATTTTCCTAAAAATCTTGGATTTAGATTTGCCACTTTTCAAATTGTTTTTCAATTTTTATTTTTAAAATAATTAAAATTTTCAAAATTCCACTAAATTCATAAATGTGATTTGTGCTCTATTGGTGAGTCATTCAAAATCCATAATGGAGGTCATGAGTTCAAATTTTGTGGGTATTCAAATTTGTTAATTATTCTACAATTTTGGCACAACATTAATTAAACAATGATTTTTCCACCACATGGCAGCACAACATTGGCTAATATTGCACATTCATCGCCACATGATTAGTCAACATGTCACATCATCCATTTACCATGTCACCCATTGCCACATCACTATTACACAGTCACCCTCCATCTTCCAGCTCAGTTTTGAACACTAAAAATGGATCAAGAAGAAGAACAATAAGGGTGCTTCATCTACAAGATTATTGTTTTGCAAAATGCCTTGAAAAGAATCGTATAAATGGAAGATTGAATCTTGTAGACATGCATTTTTGTTTCATAAAGTATTTTTATGTGATCATATTTCTTTGAGTCTTTCAAGTACAAAAGCCAATGACATCAAAAACTAGAAAATTTTATGTCATAGCTCAGCCAAAGAAGATAGATAAGATTTTTAGATGCAGGAAGGGTGCAATCCTGCAACTGAAACCTTATGACAATCCTCATTGTTTCACCCAAATTTCAAATAAGCACAACTTTCTCATACGACATCAGATTTTGATTATTCAAGCGTCATTAGAAATATCTTGAAGAGATATACATAATGAGAAATATATCATCATAATTTGAAACATTTAAAGAACAAAGAAATTGATGACAAGATATAATAGCTAAAATGAGGCACTACTTTCGACACATGTATAAATTGTTTCAGTTTTTCTTTCATGAATTTGTTTTATTAGTACCAATTCTCAGTTTTTGTAAATGTAATAAATAGAGAGATTGATCTCCTCTCTCTTATGATAATCTTACATTTCATTGTAGAAAAAGTACTAAGTTTTTGCAGGTTCAAGGAAGATTAAAAAATTACCACAATCAAACATTGTCTTTTAAAAACCCCATTTCAAGCATGACATGATTTTGGGTAAGCCAAGGGGGAGAATGTCATGATATCTATCAAATCATTGAAAAGCCTCTCAAAGACCACATTTCTTTCACAAGAAAACTATCAAAGTAGCAACAAAGATGAAACATCAATGCATGAGCACATGATGTCATATTAGATCCATCACTTGCAAGACTTTCAGATGCGAGTGTCTCCATTGCATCCATGCTTATTCAGTCAATAAAACATTCACCTCATTTCCCTTTACATTCATCATTGCATTCCTCATTTTTCAATAAATAAAACCTTCATTGCATTCTCACTTGTTCAGTCAATAAATTTTCCTTCACAACCAATTTTCTGCTGCACTTTCACTAACCTGTAACCCATCAATAAAAACATTCATCTCCTCTACGAAGATGATTCATTCCACTTCCTTTTCATTTTTCCAAATAAACCTTGATCCACTGCAAAATTTCTCATCCATAATCCTTCAAAATTATTGTTTCATGCTTGAGTTAGATGATGGAGGATTCCTTAAGGCCTCCCTTCTTACAAGTCTTGGCCTATCGACATCAACACATTATCTAGGTTCAAGGCTAAAGTTCTTAGTAGTACCTTGAGGCTTCTATGCCTTAATGATAGGTTCTCACCAGTAATCACACGAATACACCAATGTCCCTTGATCTTTGGATCTTGCAAGTGACTTGACATCATCTCATCTATTTTCCCTTCACAAGATGTACTTAGGTACCTTGGCACTCATTAACATTAATGTTGAGTTGCCTCACATTGGTTAATGACATGCATCAATGGTAAGTAATCCAATGACTTCTCTTCGTGCTCGACATCAACACATTTATTCACATGATTAGAATTGTACCATTGAGTGTTGTAACAATTGAAGACTATATAATTTTAACATTTTGCAACAAATCAGTTTGTTATAGCAGCAATAAAGATTCAAACCTTGTCATTAGCAAAGGGAACATGGAAGAAGATCCAAATTCCTTTGTTAACATACCCCATAATCCAACAACATCAACAACCACACTCTTCAGCATCCACAACTCATGTACATTGAGGATAAGTGAAGGTATGTAGTTTTCTAATTTTTAGTCATGCAATTCCTTAAAATGCTTAAAATTGTAACTTTGGAAAGTTCTTCACTTCCATTCTCACATTGTCATATCTCTGTTTGGAGTGGGAATTCATGTTCATACCTCATATTCACATTTCATGATATATATCACATTCATATTCCATTATCACCTTTCATATGTAATATATGTACTTTATACACATGTCATCTTAACCAACATACTTTTCCAAACAACTACTAATGGATTATGATTCAAAAAGTTACATGTTTTGCAAATGATGATCATAGAATGAATGGTTGATTAAATGTTTTCAAAGTCTTTTGATGCAACACAAAAATAACAAAAGTATTGTTACACAAAAACTAATACTAATAAAAGTTGGTTGCCACACAAGAACCAACCAAAGTAATATGTTGCAATCAAATATTTTTCAAAAGGAACAAAGTTATCAAATGATTATGCGAAGATGAAAGAAGAATTAATATCAGCCAAAGTTCCTATGAAAGGAAGACAAATCAAAAGATCAAATCACGATTAAAGTGAATCAATGCAATAGATTGCATGAGGATATGAAACAAATTAAGTTAGGGGATATGTTGGGCCACCAAATTAGCACACACTTTCACACCAGTTTCACCTTTATCCTCATTTTGTCACATCATTTCATCACATTATCATTATATTTCCATTACCATATGGGTTTATATCTTCATTTCCCAAAGTTATTTATTTTATGTATTTAAAGTAAATTTATGATTAAAAGTTAGGAAAATAACATGTATTTTCATATACCTAAATGTGGAATGAGTTTGGTGACATGTGTAGGTGATTGGGAAGGTTCAAAGACACTCTTAGGTGGCCTCCAAGACTCAAATTCGAATTCTCTTGAATATTTGAAGGAGATTTGAGATAGGGGTCAAGCATATCTCATGGAGAAAAATCATGGATAAAGGAATATGTGTCTCATATTGGTTGTAACCATATGAAGGATTTGGGGATCTAGGAGGCATTAGTGGATCTCCATTAATAAGTTAGTTGCTTACATTTTTTTATAAATAGAAGTACCTCCTCCATTCCAAAGGGAGGACCCTTGGAGCATGTATCTTAACTTATGATGGAATAAAATAAAGTTTTCTTTCTATAGTTTTAAATATAAATTGCTTTAATGTAGTATATGAATTTATGGAATAGTTTCCCACTTTATTCTTAAGATAATTGAGCTCACTCTAAAAGGATCAAAGAAACATTTTATTTCATTATAGACTTTATTTTCATTTAATTACTTAGATGTTTGAAGATTTTTCATTATTACTGAATGAATTTTAGCTTAAATCTTATAAGCATATGAAAGTAAAAACAAGGGTCTAAGTTAGGCTCTCTTCCATTTGATATGAGTAATAATTGAAATTCATTCTCTTTTTCTAGTTTCAATGGATTTTCTGAATTTCTAGTTTTCCAACAATGAAATTAATGATGAATGAATTTGTAATGAAGAACAACAAGGACCTCATTAGTTAGGAGCCTCCTCTATTATTTGTTTATGCATATTAATCTATTTTCCATTAATGGTTTTTTATTTATGTTCATGAAGTAGTATTCTAGAAGAAGGAAAAATCTAGTTCTCCTAGGTTAGAAGCCATTCTCCTGGTTATTACATAATGTTGTGGTGAAAACACAACCCCCCCATTATTGGTTTGCTCAACTCAAATAATGGGGACCCTTTCTGTAAAAATTTTGGCTAATCACCTTTTGGATTTTTATTTTAGTTGATTGCCCTACGCTTTTGTTAATTTTTAGTTTTCTTTGGATTCTTGTTTTGATTGCTTTGTTAGAATTGATTTTATATAAGCTTCACATTGACGCTTGTTTCGCCTCATTTGGTCAACTGGTTTGAAAATGGCACTCATTTGAAAATCTGATTATTTATGTAGCCTGGGTTAAAATTGCATAAAATGTTCAATATTGCATTTTGTAAATAAATTAGTTCAATAACGCATTCATTTTAAATATTAACTCGTAGCGAGTTTTTATTAACATTTTTCATTTTTAGTTATGCAGCCAAATCATTAAGTATCGAGATTTAAGAAATTCACTCCAATTTCCAAATCAAATCTTAATCTCGAAAACCCAAACATTCAAGTGGCTATAGTTTATTTCTATTATTTTTCATTTATTTTCTAAGTGGCTGTAGTTTTATTTTTAGCTGTAGTTTAAAAACTTAAATTCATAAAAATAAAACCAAAATAAAAAAATTTATGTTTAAAATTAAATTTTAAATTATTAAATATAATTAATTTAATTAAATTAAAATTTAAAACAAAAAACATATAATAGAAATTGTTCTGATCGCATCGGGGATTTTAATCGGATCGGAAGATTAAAATGCAACTGGTTTAAAAGCCCTGACACCACACCATACCCCGATGGCGATATCGGATCGGGGATTTTTCATTATGCCAAACTTTAAAAACCCCAATACGACACCTCCTGATTTGCCGATTGCCGATACCCATTATATCCCCGATCACCGATTAAACAATTTTTTTTTTTTTTTTATATATATCGCATCGGAGATAAATGGTTTATCGCATCGGGACTTTTAAAAGAACACATTTCTTAAGACGCCGATATGCCGATTGTGAAAAAAGAAAAAGGCATTAACTTGTTTTGGGTTAATATAGTTTACAAAATACACTCATACGTATGAGCAAATATGGACCGGGCATGAGGCATGAATTTTAAACTAAAACCCATGTAATACCATTGGTTTTCCTTTAATATAGTTTGAAGTCATCACTCATACGTATGAGTGAAACAGGTAAGGTAGGTAGGATTAGTTTAATTAAAATTTAATATTAAAATTAATATTTTTTAATAATAATTTTATATTAATTAATTTAATTAATATATAAAATTGAATTAAATTAATTAATTTAAAATTTAATTATTATTTAGATTAATTAGTTTATAAATAATTAATTATATTAATTAACTAGATTAATTTGTTAATTATATTAGTTAGTAAGTTAGTTAGATACTAATTAATAAATAGTTTAATAATCATTAGTTTAATTTAAAATTAGCAATTAAAATAAAATTAATTATGAGAATGCTAATTCAGAATTAAAATTTTAATTGAAATTCTCTTTTTAGCCCAGCAACAAAATTTCCAGATTTACATTAGATTTGATCCATCAACTTTGGAGGCTTATAAATTGAGTTATAGTTGGCCAAATGAGGCCCAGGATGGCTCATTGGAAAGAGAAAATCAAGGAGAACATTTTGGAGGAAGTTTCACAAACAGATTTAAGCATTTATTGGGTCAAAAATCAGGCAGAAGATCAGGCTCCGAATTTTGAAAACAAAATCAATTTTTTGAGTCATTTTCTTCATTTTCATTTGTCCAAAGCCTCTTCTAAATGCAGATCCACTGGTCAATGATATTCTTTGCCAATCGAACCATCCCAGGCATCAAGAGAAACTTTATATTTTATTTTCAATTATTTATTTAAATAGAATTTGATTGGATTTGATTTAGAGGCCACCAATACCATGTTGATTTTATTATTGCATTTTAATTATTTTGATTTCTTTTTGCAGGAAAACAGTGGAAGAGATATGGAGAAAAGGATTTCAAGAAATGAAAATGCTACAACAATTAAAGATTGGATTTATGAGCAAGTAAAATTGGATTTAGCAGATTTCTATTGAACAAACTCTCCTCTCCAAAATTCCTTCACAAATATTATAAATAACAGATTGCAAAATGGAATAAGGGTTGCTCTCCTCTGCAATTTTAGACTTCTGAAAGCACTATTGTAATAGGAATTTAGAGTTGTAGGAGAGAGGAGAGAAAATCTCAGATCTGGGGATTATTGAGGATTTTCCCTTTGTATATTGAATTATGTGTGAGGGGCAGAGTTTGCACTATTGTGGCTCTAGTTTTGAAGGCATAAATTCAAGCAATGTAAAGGGTTGTTGGAGGCCAAGGACAGAGAAATGGATGCAATAAATTGGTATTTCTAATACTACTGTTTCAAATATCAATTTTAATTTTATGGTGACAGGAATGTGTCATTTTATTCATGTTTGTGCACTATTGTCAATATGGGTAATTTGTCTCAATCTTGTTATTGTGTATCTCTGTTTTTTATGGATTAATTTCTCATTTTTGAGTAACTACTTACTCTCTAATCTGTCTTATGAAACTGATTTATTGAATGGTAATGTGTTGTGAACTATTTCCACATATCATTATTCAATTATTGGATTTATTGATTTGATAATCAATATCATTTTTGTGAACTACTTCCTGGAATGTTATTGGTTATTATTATTTCAAGTTTTAAGGTCTCAATAGAATGTGTTTTGGTAACCATAATATCAGTTAATTGAACTACTTCATTAACTTGATATTCATTATAAACAAGACATATTTAAATCCCAATATTTTGATTATCTTGCTCTTAGTTGGGTTATATCTATATCTGCCTAATTAAGATAGGATTTAGATTAGTTTCTTTTGCTTGCATCATAGAATAAGCTTGCAGTTAGAGTAAATTATACATTCTTTTAAGTCCTCTCCTCAAAGAGGCAAAATTTTAGTTGTGGCTTGGCTGAACCCAAATCAGCTTAAGGGTCATTCTCTTTCCTGATCAACAAGAAGAAGTGATCTGATATCCCTGCCTATTGGTAGTTAAAGATACATCATAAACCAATAGCTATAGGGAGAAGGTAACTGGACCTAGTTAAACCAGTCGGAGCCACCACACCAAATGGAAAAGGAGCTTCTTTAAGGTCCGGACCGGGTGGTTATCCCCCAATGTTGTTGCAGCAATTTTCGAGGCATCAACACATAATAAATTAGAAATTACTTAGTTAAATTTTATATTTGTAATATGTACTTATAATTGGTTTATAATTGCATTCCCTTTAGTTTCCATAATTTATCTTCTAAAGTTGATTATAGTTGCATCTGAGGTCCCATATATTTTGGTTTTTTTCTGAGTTTTCTGAAACCCCCAGGTTTATAATTAAATAATAGAGATTTAATAGACAATTATATCACCAAAAAATTATTATTGTGCTGATGTAGCTCCCATATTATTATTTTTGTGCCCTATAGAAGCCTGCTATTGTTATTGTTATGCCCTTACATTATTATTATTATGTGACTCTGATTATATTACGACCCCTTAGACTCCTATATGTACCAAGGAGGTCTTTTCATTTGTATCATCCAATAATTGGTCCTTTATGTAATGTAAATGAGTTTCCCCCATCAAAGAGGATAATTTTTAAGTTGTTTATCTATATTGTTGTGAGCTAGTTGCATAAAAGAAAAAAGTGGATAAAAGCATTTTTACAGCAGGAGACATCAACCACTCAAAATATTTTTCCCAATCTGAACTAAGAAGGAACTTTGAAATCTCCATAGCCTCCACTTGCCTATATATTGGAGGCTTGGTCATTGAGAATGTTATCACCTAAAAAGATGTTCATCTAGCCATTTCATACTAGATTAATCAAAATACACTATGTAGGATAGCTTTTTACACATTAAGACCCACTTTCACCTAGGGAATAATTTAATGAACCATTTTCCTATATTATTTCTCATTACAACCCAAAAAAACCCATGTGAATAATTAAATAAATTATTATTTATTTATTATTCCCCTTTTCTCTCATGAAATAATTATTAAATCATTATTTAATAATTATTTCTAATTCATATTTGAATTAATCACCATAAACTAATTAATAAATCATTTTTTATTTGTTAATCACTTTACCCACTTTATAAATAAATATATTTGATCATTTCAAATATTTTTCTCCCTCTAAAAATATAATAAAATATTTCTAACAGCTAAATCTTGATTTAGTCCAACATTTTATTATTATTATTTTAAATCTACATTTATCCTAATAGTTCATTGTAAATAGAGAGGATTTCTGCTCATTTTTCATCATGACCATTCTCATCATCCTCATTATCATCCTATGGCATTTGAGCTCCCACTTTTCAGTTCAAACCATCACCATTTCCTTTTTGCCCATTGCATCCATTGAGAGAGAGAACTAAAGCTAAAGCACAAGATATTCAAAGGACACATCCCATGGAGGGGGATCTATAGATCAAAGTCTGCATGTTCTCCTTACTAGGTGTAAACAATTTCAATTTAATAAAATAATGTTTCTTCTATTTCCATTAGATTTTGGGGATATTACTTGTTGTTCTATGTTCCTATGTATTTACATGCCATATTTTTGTTAGTTTTCTAACTTTTTGGAGAAAATATAAACAACATTAACAATCATCTTTCATTGTTAGGTCTATTTATCACCAATGGCTTAACTTGAGTAATTCGGTACACTAGCTAGAAAAATTCATACTAACAAAGAAAGGGATAGGAGTTCATTGTAATGTTATGTTGTTGAGATATTCCTTGAGATAGAGAGAGAGAGTTTTTGGAGCTAGGAGTTGGAGGAGGTGTTGTTGCAACTACATCTATTGGTTGTAATATCCTTCCTATTTGATTAATAAAGAGAGATCGATTGTTCTTTCTTCCTAATAGTTGTCCATTATTCATTTTTTATGTCAAATTAATGATCAGTAGGAACTATAACTTGAATTATTAGTTTATCCAGTCTCCTTCAACTCCTAGATCCTCAATCTTTGTCTCAATCAATATCTTGGTAGCATAACATTACAATGAACTTTGATGATGATTACATTGGCCTAGACTCCAATACATAAGCAATGGAAGGCTCTTAGTTTTACCAATTCTTTCACCAATTAACTTTCAGAAAAATCCAAAGGATGGAAGATGTTTCCTCAACTTTATTGGATTCTCTGGGCCTAGTAGTCTTGGTTAGGATAGGAAACATTCATAGATGAGCTTGAAGTGATAGTTACCATATTTTTAGAGTCAAATTTGAGTAAAAAATGGAGATTCAAAGATTTAGCTTGTGATTTTTTCTCGTGGGCTCATGAAATTTGGGTAACACAACCTTCATTGAGATACAAAGAATTTCTGGCTAGGGTAAATCAGGTTGTTGGTTCATGGCTATAGACAACACACTCTATTCAGGCCTTTTAGGGTATGTTACTGTGGAAAACAGACCTTCAATATGTTGGAAATAATACTGATAGGGGAGGTGAATCAGTATTAGCAAGTCAATAATATTTCATTTCCATAATCAGATTCATATATGCTACTTTAGTTAATTAAACTTGCATGTATACACAACTGTATATAAGGAAACTAGCGTATACTCTTCAAACTTATAACTTAGTTAATTCAACATATATTGATCTTTAATATGTGCATTAGAACCATATAAACAGTAACTAGGTGCAATAAAATAGAACAGACAATCACACACATGAACACAAGATATAAGGAGGAAACCCAATGTGGGTGAAAACCACCTGCTGTAATTGTCTCTATCCTCTTTTAATAAGAAACTTCTTTTTACAATTTTTGCATTGGTGCAAACTTGTACTAGTATGCAAGCTTCTACCTATACAAAGCTACAACATTCTCTCATTCTTCAGCTTCTCCTGGAAGGGAGCTACAACCCCCTAGTTCTTGTACTAGTTGTTGTGTTTACTAGTACATAGGTGTAGGCCTATAGAAGGCTACAACCTTCTCTTTTCTTCCAGGGACCACATTTCATAAATTTTCAGACTGGATCCATCAATAACATCAATAAACCATCAATTATATCTGCATCAACCAATCTCCTTTGCACCAACCAAAACTGAATCAATCAATCACTTCTCATAATGTTGTAACCATAACACAGTAATAGTACCGAGAACCCAAGCTAGAACCCAAAACATTCAACAACAAACAGAAGTAGCTAAAGCATATTTTATTAGGTATATGCTACTTCAATGTGACAAACCTACGTAGATACGTCGTTATCTCAAGGTGAACCTGCGTATAAGTTGTTTTGATATGCAGAACGAGTGTGTATACGTGCCTTTGCTAAAGTGAACCTACTTATAGATCTATAAATGATGATTTAAACTTTACAACGATTCCAGATGTCAGTTATACCCAGATCATCATATTTACAAAGTACAACATGCGCTAGTTATTCAAATAAAATATCAAAACCACACAAAGATACTTCTATTCAAGCTTTAAGATCTTGACCCATCAATAGAACTTATCCTTCATCAAGCGCTCAGGTTCATCCTTGATTCAGATCCAGTTGTATACCATAACCCAATGACCTATATTCTAGATCTTTCTCTTCATTAGATATTCAATACTTGAGTGCCTTTGCCTAATGATCTTCTCCTCCTTTTATAGTCATAGGACTTACTCAATACCATGGTCAAAAACCACTTAGAATCAATACCTTAGACCAAATACCTGGGGTCAAAGCTTCATACAAGATACCTTGGACCAATACCATGGAACAAAATACCATGGACCAAAACTAAGTTTTCTAACTTGTATGCGCCTTTCCTACCATGAAATTGCTTGTCTACACTATACACACCTTTTGGTCTGTGAACCCGTGTGTACACACGACTTGGTCAATAGGGAACCCATGTATACCTCTCTTTATTCATTCCGTGAGCCTGAATTGTGATCTATCATCTGTGTGAGTTGCCCTCAAGGACAACACCTGTGTCATAGTACCAAATCTATATCATAATTCCAACAATCTCTCCCTTTGGACTTGATGGCAACCCCAAGTCACTCTCCCCCTTTGTCATCAAGGGCAAAGGGTTATGCTCCCCCTGAATGCATGCTGAATTCTCTGATATGTTGAAGTGTGTTGTCCATGCTCCCCTCGAATATAAGCAAGGTCTGCAAAATGATGATTCTATACATACATCATAAATGACCTTCCCATCACTAATGACTCATACATACATCTATCTCCTAACCAAGTGGGGATATACCAAGTTTGACTCATCCACCCAACTGAGTGGGTATATACCAAATGATTATACATGTCAGAACTAGAACATTACATCATCCATCCCATGCATAGTGGGGAAATAAAATAGGTCGTTTCATGACCTTGTTAATAAAATATATACATGACATAGAGAGAAAATATCTAAAACAAGACAATGATAGTTATTAGCAACTATCATCAGCAACATCTATCAATCACCATCTAGACTAGCAACAATGATCTCCCCCTGAACCTGTTCCACCTGAATAAAAAACAACAGTGAAATTGTACCAAGACCTTCTAAGATCATGCCAACAATGCATTACTATAAGTATATGCTCCCCCTGAATTTGTGTTAGATGATCATTGTCAGACCCATATCAGACTCCTTCCATCCACTTTTTTTCTTCAAACCAACATATACGCGACTGTATCCATAGCAACCGACGTATGTACGTGGATACACTTTATGAAACTCACGTACAACCACTTTTCTCTGAAATAGATAAGTTTTAACCGCAAGATGATGCATCAAGTACTCCCAGCTTCTGTCTGATATTCAAATGTCTCTCTGGGAAGTGGTTTGGTGAATATATCAACAACCTGTTCTTTGGAGGGAACATACTCCAATTTGACCTTTTGTTCAAGCACTTATTCACGTATAAAATGATATTTGATGGGTATGTGATTGGTATTGGAATGCATGACTGGATTCTTTGAAATATTGATTTCACTTGTTTTACCACATAGAATGGAGATGGGTGGAGTACATGTGATCTGAATGTCTTGCAATGTTTGCATCATCCAAAGGAGTTGTTTGCAGCAAGTTGCAGCAGCCACATATTCTGCTTCAGTTGTAGATAATGCAATTGAAATTTGTTTCTTGTTGAACCAAGACACTAATATGGAACCAATATAGAATGCACCACCAATAGTGCTTTTTCTATCATCTACGCTTCCTGCCCAATCTGCATTTGTATATGCATGAAGTGTAAGATCTTATCCCCAGGATACCATAAATCAAAATCCTGAGTTCCTTGAAGATATTAGAAGATCCTTTTGACTGCCTGAAGGTGTGATTCCTTTGGATTTGCTTGGAATCTTCCAACTATTCCCACTGCATGCATGATGTCTGATCGGGTACCTGTTAGATAAAGCAAACCGCGAATCATGGATCTGTAGGTTGGTTTATGTACTGCTGCTAATTCATCATTTGAGATGAGACTGCATCCTGTTACCATGGGGTACATACTGGTTTAGAATCTTCCATGTTGTATTTTTTCAAGATCTACTTGAGATAATTAGTTTGTGATAGAAAAATACCATCTTTATTTTGTTGAACTTGTAGGCTAAGAAAATATGTGAGCTCACCAAGCAGGGACATTTCAAATTCTTTCTACAATAACAAAGAAAATTTTTGACTCGTGGCTTCTTCATTGCTACCAAAAATGATATCATCAACATACACAACAAGTATTAGCAATTTATCATTATCAATCTTTGTATATAGATTGCTATCAGCTGAGCCTTTTGAAAAACCTTGTTGATGGAGGTATTTGTCAAGACAGTAATACCAGGCCCTTGGAGCTTGTTTTAGACCATAGAGAGCCTTTAGTCGGCATACAAGTCTTGGATAATTTCCAAGGATGAATTTGTCTAGTTGCTCAATATATACTTCTTCTTCTAAGTCTCCATTAAGAAAGGTATATTTTACATCCATTTGGTAAACTTTGAATTTCTGAAAGCTAGAAAGAGCAAGGAAAATTCTTATGGCTTCAAGTCTAGGAACAGGTGCAAAATTTTCTTCAAAATCTATACCTTATTGTTGAGCATATCCTTTACAAACAATTCTAGCCTTGTTTCTGATAAATTCACCATTTTCATTCAACTTTTTTTTAAATATCCATTTGGTTCCTAGGATATTCTTATCATGAGGTCTAGGAACTAATTCCCAAGTATTATTCTTTTCAATTTGCTCAAGTTCCTCATTCATGGCCTTGACCCAACATTCATATTTTCATGCTTCATTTACATTTTGAGGTTCAATGGAGGAAAGTAATGCTAGAGAGCTTGAAGCTTCTGTAACAGTTCTTCTTGTCTACACACCTGCCTATTTTTGTCCCAAAATTTGAGTCTCTAGATGATTTTTCTAAACATACCTAGATGGAGTCTTTTCTTCTGCCATTATTTGTTCTTCCGGTGCTTCATTGATTTCTTCTTCTTCATATTTAGTCTGATTTGATGTGGAAGGATAATCCTCATCTTCTTCACACTCTTCGGTTTTTACCTGCTTTGGATTTTTAACTTCTTCATCAACCACAACATCAATACTTTCAATAATTTTCCCAAGACTTTTATTATAACACTTATATCCTTTACTTCGCGAAGAGTAACCAAGGAGAATGCCTTCATTTGCTCTAGGTTCAAAATTGCCAAGTTTTTCATCAGTCCTTTTGATGTAACATTTGTTTCCAAAAACTTTGAAGTATTTTATAGTAGGAGTCTTACCATACCAAAGTTCATGTGCAGTTTGAGTGTTGTTTACCTGAACATTTGCTTTGTTGAGGATAGTGACGACAACAAATACAGCTTCACCCTAGAAGGTTGCAGGAGTTCCAGACTCATCTAGCATGGCACGAGCCCTTTGTTGAACAATTCTGTTCATCATTTCTACCACTCCACTTTGCTAAGGATTCCTTGCAGTGGAGAATTCTCTTTTTATTCCATGTTCTTCACAGAAGTCAAAGAATTCATCCGTGGTAAATTCCCCTCCTCAATTAGATCTGAGGCACTTAATTTTGCAATTTGATTCATTTTCAACCAAAGCTTTGACGGCTTTGAACTTTTCAAATGCTTCATCTTTATGCTTTATAAGTACTATCCAACACATTCTGAAAAAATCGTCAATGAACAGTATAAAGTATTCTTCTCCACGAGGTGAATTTTTCCTTGATCGACCACATAAATCAGTATGAACAAGTTCAAGAGGCTTACTAGCTGATCCTTCCTTCTCAGGGAAATGTACTTTGCTTTTCGTACCAAATTGACATGATTTTCTTATTGTATTTTCTAGAATGATGATATTACGAAGATCATGAACAACCTAGAATTTAGATGCTTTCCTTATTTAAGGGAAGCTCAGATGCTCCAATCTTCTGTGCCATAGCTAGTGTTCATCATTTTTGCTCAGATAGCACTATTGTTGTCCTCCCTTGAGCATGTATAAATTATTTGGAGTTCTTATGCCTTTGATTATGGTTTCTCCTGTATCAAGCTCACGAACAACACATCCATTTGATCAAACACTACTTTGTTTCCTTGATCACACATTTGACTGACACTCAATAGGTTATGCTTTAGACCATAAACATACATAACATTCCCAACTTTAACCTTTTCTTTTAAGAGAATAGAACCTTTACCTTTTATGACAGTAGGAGTGTCATTTCCAACTAAGACCTTCTTTTCCTTTTCTAAGGCATCGTATGACTGAAGTTTTTCTTTATCACTTGTCATGTGTTTCGAGCATCCACTGTTGATGTACCACTGATTTTCTTGTCCTTTTGCATACAAGGATATACCACATCTTATGTTTGTGGTTCTTTATTTCTCCATATTTTGGGACTCAATGAAGTTTGCTCCTTCTGAGATGTATGCCGAAATTTACTCCTGCATTCAGAATCTTCATGACCGAAGTTTTTACAGATAGAACATTCTATTTCATTTTAGAGAAGCGAAAAGTTATTGTAGGTCCTTTTCATGATCCCCGTCACATGCCTTTGATTTCATTCTTCTCTAGTCATGATGGTCTTGTAAGCAACACATTGAGCAGCTTTGTGTCCAAAGTTATGACATGGAAAACATTGGCCATTTAAGAAGTTCCTGCGATTATCGAATCTACTAACCTGGTGATTCATTCTTGAAGCAAATTGAGTATGATTTACCTGAGGTTGGTTTTAACTTATGTTCATCCTTAAAGTATATTGAACCTGATTTACTTGATGAACTACTTTATGCCTTTGCTAACAATTATCAAACTGTTCACTGCTCTTTACTGCATCAAGATAGCTTTTAGTGGAGGTTGACGGCTTCTATGCTTGAGATGTTTCTTCAATATATCCAAGGCCTGTATTTATCAAAGGAGAACACTGTACTTTGATAATTTCATGTAAATTTTCTGATCCTTTGGAAAATTAGAGATTGATAGCTTTTTTTTTCTCAATATCTTTTCTTAGACCCACAATTTCACATTCTAGTTTTTCATTGTGTTTTTCTCTTTCAGCAAGTTGGAATGTTAGAGTATCTATAATCATACTCTTTTCTTCTAAATAGATTTTGAGTTTAGAGATTTCTTCATAAATATTATCTTCATCTAAAGCATCCAAGAAATCATCATCTTCAAAAGCCATCAGAAGTCTATAGTCATTATTATCTTCATCACTATTTGATAAACCATCACTATCTTCATGCATATAGTAGCTCTTCTTACTTACACTTTGTTTTCTATTCCATTTTGTTGATTCCTTACCTTTATCAAGCTTATATTTATGTGGACATTTGGCAGCATAGTGACTGACTCTTCCACAAGCAAAACATTTGAAAGGTAGTTTACCTCTGAATCTTGCAAAACCCAGTTGAAGGTTTTTGACAATGTTTGCTTCTTCCTCTTCTTCTGAGATATGTCCTGATTCATTGAGTTATTCTCTTCTTGAAGCTTTGAATGTGGCTTCTCTCATGTCTGATGGACCTCCTTTTCTCATTTTGAAAGAAATTAAGATTCTATGTAACTGTGTCATAGTGATACTCTGAAGATCCTTCTTTTCTTCTATGGCAAAAACTTTTGATTCAAACTTATTACACAAGGATCTTAAAATCTTTTCAACTAAAGTAACTTCTTTTATCTCTTCACCCAAGTTCTACATGCAATTAAAAACCTCATCTATACGTATGAAGTAATTAGCTATACTTTCATCATTGTGCATTTTAAGAGTTTCATATTGAATTCCGAGAGATTGTAGTTTTGCACATTTTACCTGATTGTCTCCTTCATAGCTTAGAACGATCTTGTCCCATATTTATTTTGCAGTTTTGAGCTACATAACTTTGACAAATTCTAATTGTGATAGACTCCCCAATAATGTATTGACAGCCTTGGCATTGGTTTCATATTGTTGTTTACCTGCCGTATCTATAGGAATTGTTGATGGAAATGTATATCCTCCTTCAACGATTTCCCAGACATCTGTTCCAAGAGATTGAAGATAGGTTGTAGTTCCTACCTTCCAATAAACAAAGTTGCTCCCATCAAATATTGGTGGACTAATGGATCCCTCTCTTTCATAGTTACTCATGATGATAGATCTTCCTTCAAGCGATCAAGCTTCTTTTGAAGGACCTTCTCTGATCCCAATTGTTGGAAATAATACTGAGAGGGGGGGCGAATCAATATTAGCAAGTCAATAATATTTCATTTCCATAATTAGATTCATATGCACTACCTCAGTTAATTAAACTTATGTGTATATGTAGCTGTATGTAAGGAAACTAGTGTATACTCTTCAAACTTATAACTTAGTTAATTCATCATATGCTGATTTTTAATCTATGCATCAAAACCATATAAACAATAATCAAGTGTAGTAAAACAGAATAGACAATCACACACATGAACACAAGATATAAGGTGGAAACCCAATGTGGGTGAAAACCACCTACTACAATCATCTCTATCTTCTTTTAATAAGAAACTTCTTTTTACAATTTTTGTACTGGTGCAGACTTATACCAGTATGCAAGCTTCTACCTACAGAAGGCTACAACCTTCTCTTTTCTTCCAGGGACCATGTTTCATAAATTTTCAGACTGGATCCATCAATAACATCAATCAACCATTAATTATATCTGCACCAACCAATCTCCTTTGCACCCACAAAAACTGAATCAATCAATCTCTTCTCAGAATGTCATAACTAGAATATAGTAACAATAAGCAGAACCCAAGCTAGAACCCGGAACACTACAACAACAAAAATAAGTAGCTAAAGCATATTTTATTAGGTATATGCTACTTCAATGTGATGAACCTGCATAGATACATTGTTATCTCAAGGCGAACCTGCGTATACGTTGTTTTGATATGCAGAACCAGCGTGTATATGTGCCTTTGCTAAAGTGAACCTGCGTATAGATCTATAAATGATGATTTAAACTTTACAACAATTCCATATGTCAATTATATGCAGATCATCATATTTACAGATTACAACATGTGCTAGTTATTCAGATAAAATATCAAAACCACACAAAGATACTTCTCTTCAAGCCTTAATATCTTGACCCATCAATAGAACTTATCCTTCATTAAGCGCTCAAGTTTATCCTTGATTCAGATCCAGTTGTGCACCATAACCCAATGACCTGTATTATAGATCTTTCTCTTCATTAGATATTCAATACTTGAGTGCCTTTGCCTAATGATCTTCTCCTCCTTTTATAGTCTTAGGCCTTACTCAATACCATTGTCCAAAACCACTTAGAATCAATACCTTAGACCAAATACCTAGGGTCAATGATTCAGACAAGATACCTTGGACCAATACCATGGATCAAAATACCATGAACCAAATACCATGGACCAAAACTAAGTTTTCCAACATGTACGTGCCTTTCCTTCCGTGAAAGTGAGTGTATACGTTATACGCGCCTTCTAGTCTGCGAAACCACGTGGCTTGATCAATTGGGAACCTGCGTATACCTCTCTTTCTTCATTCTGTGAGCCTGAACTATGATTTGTCATATGTGTGAGTTTCCATCAAGGACAACACCTGTGTCATAGTGCCAAATCTATATCATAATGCCAACAAAATAAAGGTTTATTCTAGTGAAAAAGTGTTCTTCTCCTCTGAGATGATGACAACATGTTTTCTAGTGTAACAGATGTCCCCTGAAGTGTGAGGTTAGAGAAGAAGAGGATGGCCAAAATACTTTACACCATATTTGAAGAGAGACAGTTTATAGTTTTTGTTGGGATAGGGTTCCCTGGGGTCATGTTTTGTTCCTTACTTTTTGTACAAATGTAAAGTCTTCGTGATTTGAGGAAGCAGAGTGCAAAGATAATAAGAGATAAAGGGGATTTTGTCCCTTATTTTGTTAGCAAATAAGAATTTTTAAGACCTACCCATGGTTCGCAGACCATGGTATTGTAAAAGCAAAGAATATATATAGGAAGGGTAATATCGAGTCTAGAAGAAAAGTCATAATAGAAGATTATTATTTGGGCAAGTATGCTAAGGCAAGAAGATTCTTTTTCTTGTACATAGGCAAAGGGGAAGGCTCTCGTAGTTGAGTGTTCGGTGACCTTGGTCAGTCTGCAGGCTAAGTGCACGGGCCCTTGCAACTGAGTGTGCAGGGAAAAGACTCTGTACTTGAATGAATAAATCTAATAAAGAAAATTTTGATCGAGTAATTGTGCATCTGTGTATCTATTTTTACTTCTGCATTTTTCTGTATTTTCACTTCGTATTACAAATTATATGAATGAATGCTTATCTTATGTGTGAAAGTGGTAGATCAGTAATATTTGTTGATGTTATGAATAATTAAATACCCTCGCAAATATATAGATGTTGTTTAGGTGAATTACTGTGATTTACTATTTCAGAAGGCTTAGGGTTCACAAAGACAAATCTAAGCCCTAGTAGCCACAAGAACCCATCATACAGGCCTCTAGATGCAGAAACCTAGTTTTTTCATCCCCCAATACTGCTTCAGGTGAGGCCGCAGACTACACTATGCGGGTTGTTGCCAAAAGGACCAGCAATTTAGGGTTTTGTTGGTTAGCATAGCTAACTTTGAACCTGGGTTAGGGCCCACCAAGCCAACAAATGTGTTTGTTGTTGGGACTAGGATTTATTTGAGCAATGTGTGATAAGTGGTTCCCCACTAAGAAATAAATTGAAAAGTGGATAGGTAAAAAAAATACACGTGTTTGCGGCTCAAGAGAATAGGAATCAACACCGGTCGAAGGAAGAGTGGTTGAATAGATACCTATTCACAGATGAAGACGAGATAATCTTATGCTCCTTCCCCTCCGAATTGCATGAGTGGTTGTCCAAATTGGCAGATAGTCAGGGTACGTGGAAGCTTGATGGCCCTATTGTGTGGACCCTGAAACTAGTGAATCGCTTGGAGGCTTAAAAAAAAATCACGTGGACTATCGATGACTTGCTCAGTAGTATTCTGGGAGGATTCATTATCGAGTTCATGATCACTACGTCCACCAATTATAGTGAAGCAGAGCACATGTTTCTTAAAGGACTAAGAGGTAAGTACCTGAAATCCCTGAAGACTTGAATTAAGATGTTATTGTGTGAACAATGGGTTATGCCTTTAAATTGATGTTTTGGACTACGTGAAGTGGGAGAGCATTGAAATGGAATGAAGGTTCAAGTTGTAAATATAGTCCTTTATTAGGATCACCTGATAGTGATGACAAAGGTAATATTGTAAGGAAACCACGAGGCACATTTCTAATCGTAAGCTAAGGTTTCACAGTGATACCACATCCATCCACTCCACCTCCACCTCCACATTCACGTCCATGTCCACCTCCATCTTTTAACATGGAAAACATGATGAAGATGCCTGTATTTAAGGGTCTGGGGAATGAAGACCCTCAACAATTTTGGTTCATTGCATATGTTGTATTGAAGGCACAACATATTACTAACGATGATATGAAGAAAGTACAACTAGTCACAACACTACAGGACAAAGCGCTGAGTTGGTATATCAATTTTTTCTCAAGTAAACCCAATGCAACTATGTTGGAGACACAACAAGTACTAAACAATGAATTTAAGAAGCCAAAATTGCAAGCATAGTCGATAACATAAATTAAGGAGATTCAACAGAGGGTAAATGATTTTTCATGGTACTTTGATCAAAGACTAAAGTGAGGCTTACATGATAATCACAGATGATTAACATAGAGACAGGTACATTGCTTCCCTCCTACCTCACCTTAGATTACCACTATCGTAACAGAAAATAGGAATGCAAGCTGAAGCATTGGAGATTTCCATGAGATTGGAGGCTTCACCTGTGCAGGATACGAATTTTGGGGTACAACAGATTAAGTCATAACTAGCTAGCCTACACATGGAGTTACAGAATCTAAAGAAGGGAAAGGAATTTCTGCCTGAGGTGAATGCAAGAGTTTGGTTCCTGAAGTGTAAAGGTCATGGTCATGATAAGGATGGTTGTCCAGTCTATCAAAATTACCTTATTGGGGGAGGATTATCCCCGTGAAACTAGAAAACATCATTGGGCCGAGTACATGAGTATCCTTGTGGTGTAGTATCTATCAAATCTTTATGAAACATGTGAATGATAACTGCCATCTCCTACAGAAATTTGTGGAAACTCGACAATAATTGTTTTGCACATTCTACAAATTAGTTGGGCATGATGAGTGCAATTGTCAGATCTATGAATTGATAATGGAGTGGACCCCTATGTATAGGATGCAGGAAACAAATCATCCTTAGGATCAGGGCATAGGTGTAGCATGTGGAGGGTTCCAAGGCCGAGGAAGAGGACGAGCAAGAGGAGCTGGAAGGGGTCGCAGACAGATTATTTTATGCAATTGTGGAGAGGCAGGTCATTTGCACACCACTGCAAAAATCTAATGAACCCCTCTTATCAGTATTGCTGGCAGTTCGACCATGTCATAGAAGATTACCCAGTACTTATAGAAAAGATGCAAGAAAAGAAAGCTCAAACTCCTAGACATAATGTCGAAATGATGAGAGTAGAGCCTCGTGAAGAAGAGCCTAGAGTCAATATCATAATGCAAAGTGGCATAGCCATATGAGAGGGTAAGGGAAAGAAGCCAAAGGTTGAAGGATGGGTAGATAAGGCTATCAAGAAGGAAGTTGGGTTCAACCTAAGCTACATAAAGGGAAGCTTTATGGAATCTAAAAAGATCTTCGCGTAAGCTTCTACTTCAGGAAGCTAGGAGAAGTCTAATTGAAACAATAGTGCACAAGATATAGAGCCCTCATTGTTAGCTACATTTTTGAAGACTTGTATGAAGCTCCTATGGGATAGAAAGGTGCGATAAAGGCTACAGGAGTTAACTGACAATTTTATGGGTAAGATTGAAACCCCTCAAGAACAATGCATAGTATGTAGAGTAGGCAAAAGCAAGAAGTGAATAGGTTGCGAGATGCGATTGACTGTGAAAATTGAGGAGTATGAGATGGACCACATAATTCTCGATCTAGGATTTGATGCTAATGTTCTTATGAAGAAAACATGGGAAAGAATGGGGAGGCCTGCACTACAATGGTCTCCTATCTAGCTACACATTGCAAACCAAGAAATATCATTCCTATGGGGTGCTTGTATGGGGTCACAGTGGATATTGAAGGAGAAAGTACACTAGCTGATTTTAAAGTGATTGAGATATTTAATGATGGTAACCCTTACCCAATGCTAGTACGCATTTATTGAGCCTATGATATGGATGCAATTATTAATATCAAAAGGCATAGAATGACACTTGAAAGAAAGGAGCTCTGGGTCAGTGTTCCATTAGATCCAACTGAAGTTGCATGGTATATCGAACTGGTCTGCAATTATGAGGAGGAGGATGATCTTGATCAAATTTACAAGATCTCTACATGCAATGAAGATTGGATCAACCCTACGATGAATGGATGGATCACATAGGATAGGGATAGTTCCTACACTTTAGTTCTAATGAAGAGATTTAGCATTGGTATAACTGATTACATGAAGTCTCCTTGTTGCATTGTAACACATTGATGAAATCGATCTGGTGCATATCCACTAACATAAGGGATTTACCTTGTTATGATGGGTTAGAAGGTGTTAATTTATTTTTGGACAAATTTGAGAGGGATGTTCCAGACGAGCATTGGTTTTGAGCATCATATTTAGCACTTCATGCTACACCTACCTGGTGGTGGGGTACACATAAGGTTAGCTTCACCAATGGGAAAAAATACAGGTGAATGATGAAGCTTAGGTTTGGGTATGCTAATACTTGTATGATAGAGAAATACACAAGAAAGGATGATTCCTGTGAACATTTGGCCAGATGGACTAAGGCATGGGGAGAGGAACCATAGCCAGAGTGGGTTCACATATTTTATCACACTTTGGATACCATTCCAATGAACTGGTATCTGGAAACTGAGTTGCGACACGAGACGACCAAATGGGATATCCTGAAGGAAATTTTCTTGTTGACATTCAACTTCAAAGATGAATTTGAATGTATAGATGAGGCGCTCCAAGAAATGAAAGCTACAATCTTTAAAATACATGATGAACCGATAGCATGGGTTCAACTAGATTAGAATACCTAGCTATACCATGTGCTGGAATGTTATAATGTAACTATAGAAGAAGGTGAAAATGACCCTAGAAACATCAATATTCCTAAGTTCGAAGGATAGCGCGAGGTTGAGGGACACAAAGTAGAAATCCCTAACATATCAGAGCCTTTAAAGGATAAGTAGGTAAATATTGGATCGGATGCGCAACCGAAGTTTGCTAAGATAGGTGACTATTGGGATGAAGATATGATTGATAAGGTCACAGAGTTGTTGCGTGAATATTAGGGCTTGTTTCCCACCAAGTTTTCTAATCTAAAAGGGATAGTACATGATTTGGGCATCATGAATATTAATTTGAAGCTAGATGGGAAGCCTATAAAGTAGCTCCCTTACCGATTAAATCCAAAATATGAGGAAAAGGTGCAGAAAGGGTTGGATAAGATGTTGGAAGATAGGATCATTGAACATATGGAGGAATGAGACAGGGTAAGTCCCATGGTAGTCCATGGAAAGAAAATCAAGATGAAATTCAAATATGCATAGATCTGAGGAATTTGAAGGATGCATGTGTCCAAGACCCATTCCCTACACCATTTACAGATAAAGTGATAAAGAATGTTAGAGGGAAGGAAGCCTACCAATTTGCTGATGGGTTATCGGGGTACCATCAGATAATGATCACACTAGAGGATTGAAGTAAGAACACATTCACGATGGAATGGGGTTGTTTTCAATATATGATAATGCATTTTGGGTTAAAGAATGCCCCTGCAATCTTTTCGAGAGTTGTAATTGCCACTTTTAAGGAATTTATCCACAAATTTTTAGAAGTATACTTTGATGATTGGACCATGTTTGGGTTGGTTAAGTGCCATGTTTCTAGCCTACAACTCACGTTGGATACCTACCACAGATATTAGATTTCCCTTAACCTGAAAAAGTGTATCTTCTACGTACTGTATGGAATATAATTCTATCATGTGGTTTTCAAGCAAGGCTTGATGGTAGACCCTACCAAGATAGTTGTCATTATTAATTTGGAAGTGTCGAAAAATGTAAAACATCTCCACGTAACATTGGGCCATACAGGGTATTATAGGAAGATTATGAAAGCATATGTGCAAATAAATGCACAGATGGAGAATTTGTTGAAGAAGGACGTAATATTCTGCTGGGATGAAGATTGTCATACCAGTTTAGAAATTTTGAAGAAAAAATGGTCATTGTGACCATTCTAGTATTTCCATATTAGAAAAAGGAGTTTCATGTTCATGAGGATGCATCCTATATTTTATTAGGTGTAGTGCTGACCCAACTAGGTGAAGGAGACATTGATCATCATATAGTATTTGTGAGTAGGAAATTATTAAAGGTGGAGAGGAATTAATCAACTACAAAGTGCAAAGGACTAGCGATGTTGTACATGCTACAAAAATTCTAGCACTATTTGTTAAGCGCACACTTTAAAATGTATACAGACCATTCTACTCCAAAATGCCTGGTCAATAAGCCTATGTTGGGGAGGTAGATTTGTATATTCTTGTTGCTATTCCGAGAGTATGATTTTGAGGTGATTGTGAAGCTAGGATGCTTGAATGTTGGTCCTGATCACCTATCCAGTGTTGAGACTGGTGATGAGCCCACAATTTTGGAAGAAGGGTTGCCTGATGCATAGCTCTTTCCTATTCATTTCACAGATAATTACTTTATGATATAATTAAACTTTTGTCGACAGGAACAACCCCAGAAGTATATTCGACACAATAGAAGAAGGAACTGGTGATCTACAAGGATGACTTCTCTGTGATCCCTGGAAACTTATAAAAAATGGACTCTGATGAGATATTGCACAGGTATGTCCTAGAATATGAATGGAAAAAAATCCTTGCAGAAGCGCATGCAAGAGTAGCGGGAGGTCATTATGGAGGTACAACAACTACGCAAAAGGCCTTGCACATAGGAATTTGGTGGCCCACAATACATAAGGACTCAAATGTGTATGGTAAGGTACACAATTCTTGTTATATGACAGGGAAACAATTGCAAAGGGATGAGTTGCCATTAAGTCTGCAAATAACCTTGTAGGTGTTTGATAAATGGCTGAGCGACTTTATGGTCCAATTCAGCCACTAGGGAAAAAACAAGGGCATGAACATTATTACAGCTATTGAATACTTGACACAATGGGCAGAGGCACAATCGATAAAATATTGTGGCACAGCTACCACTACGAAGTTCATCTTTGAGTTTATGTTTTTCAGGTTTGGATGCCCTAAGATTTGAATGAGTGATAGGGGCACGCACTTCCTCAATGAAACAATCACTACGATGCTTGAGGAATTCTAGATATATCATCAGAAGAGTACAATATATCACCCTCATTCTAATGATATGGTATAAGCCTTTAGCAAAACCTTGGAGAGCGCATTGACCAATGTTTGCAACGCGAAACAGAATGACTAGGATGTGCACATACTAGCAATGCTCTGAGCTTATAGGACCACTTGTAGGAAGTTTATAGGCCAAACCCCTTTCCGATTGGTATATGGGAAGTAGGTTGTAATCCCCATGGAATACATTGTGTAAAATCTACGAATTGTAGCACTGATAGATGGCTGATCGCATTACCATGGAGGAGCATATCGGTAGAATTGGAAGAAGATCATTTCCTAGCAAGATTTCATTAATAGGTACGAAAGGATCGTGAAAAGGCATGGCATGATTGCCATATCAAATAACTCATCGTCAAGAATGAATATTTCATTTTTCTATATGATTGTAAGTTTACAAACTTCCCTGGAAAATTTCAAATGCATTGGCTAGGACCCTATGTTGTTAAGGAAATTACAGATGGGGGCGCAGTTTAGTTCGCGGAGCTGAATGGAAAATTATTTCCAAGAAAGGTCAATGAAATTCATTTGAATTTTCACAGGGGTAATCCCACCCCTATGTAATGACTATATGATTGCGGGATAGTCTTAGTGCTCGAGGCACCTACAAGGAAGTACAGGACTGTAAGTTATGCTGCCCAAAAGTGGGAAAGTCGAAGCACAACGGTTGTGTAATGGATGGAAGTAAGGCGAGGAGGGGAGCTATGTGAAAAAATATATGCTATGAGGATGGGTAACACACAACCTGGCCGAAAATTAACCATTGGCAGCATTGTAGCTGATTGTATGGAGAATTTTTCATTGGAAGGAGTGGGGACGAGAATTTAAGACGCAAATATTTGGAAATATGCCGCCCAATGCGTATTAATGATTGAAATTTGGAGGGAATGGTTGGATTCAAATCCAAAATCCTCTATAAATATGGCCCATTACCCAACATTCGAACACTTTTCTTCCAGAGAGTTGATATTGAGTTGTTTCTCCTTATTTTGTGCCAAGAGTTGAACTACAAGTCTGATCTAGATTGGGAGGAGCTCTTTTCATGACTAGGGTTGGCTAACATACTTGATTTTCTCTAAGAATGTTTTGTTTCTAGTATGACTACAACTCCCCTTGAGATGGAAGAAGTTCCATTTGTCCCTGTGAGATTTCCAACTACGACGCCTAGGTCTCCCAAATCTAAGCCTTATGTTCCTCAGCCTACTGCTTCCAAGGTGATAAACAAGAAGTAGAAGAAACTTCAGTAGGTCTCAGTGAGGTAGTCACCATGGAAAAACCCCACGAAGGTCCACCAGAAAGTGAAGATGTATTGGTCACAACAATCGATCGAGTCGAGGGTTTTGAGTGAAGAAGAACTATGCGAAGGCATCAAGGATATTGATGCTAAGGAGGGTGAGCTGATGAATCATCTACCAAATTATATCCCACCGAGCAAGGCCACCATTATGGTGCCTAAAGACCCTGACAATGCAAAATTCATGGTGACTATGCCACTCTTGCTAGAGAAGGTGGTGTTTGGGGGCGCATTGTTGGCCCGCATACTGACCCTAAAAATGGAGGACTGTGACTTAGGTGATCAAAAAAGGTTCTCTTAGTTTGCACCGAATAAATACCTATCCAAGGTATATTATGGCACATTAGACGTTATCCAGTTAGAGCCAGTGGAGTGGATCCTTGGTGTTGGGGCTGCAGGGCTCCTAAATATGTTATGGGTGCTGCATTTAAGCCATAGAAATATAAATACCATTTGTATACAAAAATTGCTGACATTAGTGAATGATGAGTGTCTCTGGCTAGGAGAACCCATCCCAGTTACTGACATGCTTATCCACCAGATCACCTTGTTGCCATATCAAGGCGTGGATATAGTTGAAGCATTTGTTGTAAAGACTCTGAAAAGGAAACTCGCAGTATAGATGAAGAGTGAGTTTGGAGTGATAACTAAGTCGCATAGATATTCTATCCACTCTATCACGGATCTCGTGATGTAGTGTTCCATGCAAATATTGGCATGCAAAATCATGCCAAAGTGTTGTGGAGATGAAGTTTTGGCGCTAGTCATCTCTTTGGCTACACAGTGTGCCAAGGGAATCTAGTATAACTAGGCTCAGTACTTGTGCAATGGGTTTCTAGAGAACTGTCGGGAGGCGCAGGAGGAGGGAAAGGTGCTTCATTAGGCTTGGTTACTATTACTGATTGATTTGGTGGTGTGGTGGACACCTGAGGGTAGTCAATTTCCTCAGTAAGAGATGGACCTGCCAAAGGAAGCAAAGTTCACTTCGCTCTTGGTTACCAAGGACCCTACTCAAGTCATAGAGGCAAAAATTTTCTAGGTCTTGTTTGAGATGGATTTTTGGACAATAATTAGGTACAAGCTGAGGCTCTCATCCACATTGTACACCCAGTATGAGCCCCTCGCTGATTTCAAAGTAGAATTCCACAACTTTCATATTCACGCAAGAAGGTATCCCAAGAAGACACGGTACAAGTTCCCTTATTCAGTGACTATGGAAGATGTAGCATACATCATGGCCAAATGGCCACCTGAATGGCTAACACCTTCAGATGTAATCACAGGTACAAGAAAGGCTGCAGAGGATACCATCATGAAGATAACAACAATAGAGAAACAAAAGGAAGCCCAGAAGGCTACTACCTAGGAGAAAGTTGTGCAGCAAAAAGAGGTTGCTGCTAGAGAAAAGGAAGTGACAGAAAAGGAAAAAGCAGCCTTCTCAACAAAAAAATTGCAAACCACCAACGATGTTGAAGAGTCTGATACACTGTGAACGTCAGACTGAGAAGAAAAATAGGAGAGAGAAGAGGGGGGCATGGAGCAGGGGATCCCCTTCGTGGTGAAGAAGCGATAGAAGTAGACATCCATGGGGCCGCAGAAGAAATATAAGTCTGACCACTTAGCTATGACCACCTTGTTAGTCCTTGTTAGAGACGGTCTAGTTATCCCTCCGTCAGAGATCAAAGCTCTTTCTGCATTTCATGTTTAGGTGTCCCATCAGTTTCGATCAGTTGCATTTCGTTAGGCATGCCATAATTCTGACGGAATGGTTTGCGTCACTCATTCCCCTCATGTTTGGCACTGCTGGTTCAGGTCTATTCATAAAAGCAAGTCTTGAAAGGTCATTTACAATCTTGTTTCAAATTCCTAGGTCATGACAAGTGTTCTTGGTCATTAGGTCTAGGGCTAAGTCAATTTTGTTTTGCAAAGTCTAAAAATACCAGCAGGCTAGAGGGATGTTGGTTACCTCAATAATTTTTATCATTATATAGATAGATTAGGACTTCTCTTCAAAACTCTGTTTTGAAGATAAGTCGTCATCTCATTTTTGTAATAAATTTTCAAAAATTTCAGTTCTTGAATTGTCCAGGCGTAGCCTTGGTCTCCTTTGCCAGATCATATCACAGCTATCCCTACAAAAAATTGTCTAAGAAAATCATTATTTCAACCAAATTTATGGAGGAAACCAAAAATTCAGAAGTCCGTTAATCCTGAAAAAGTGTCAACGACAAAACATTACAAGATGGGTTATGGACCAAGCAAAAATCAAAAGGGAGTCTTTATAAAGATATTTCAACACATTTTCAACTCATTTTACATGCCAAGAGTGAAGAAGATTGTTCCAAAGCGAAATTGTGAATTTGAGTGGAAGTTGGAGTAGTTTCTAGGTGCGCGACGCACTGGGCTAGGCGCGCGACGCATCAGGAGCGCGCGGCGCACTGGGCACAAAGCCACAGTGTAAAAATACATGCGCGGGGCACATCAGAGGCGTGCGGCGCATTGGGTGAGGCGCGCGGCGCACTGGGTTTCGAGCCCAAAACTTGTTTGGAAAAGCATCAAATTGCCTCCTCTCCACACAAATTTGTAGGTAGGCTCATATCCATTACCTTTGCTTGGCTTTTAAAGGTTAATGTGATGGGTTCATGAAACGTTTGCCTTAGAGATCCAAGTGGATAGCCCTCCTTTGTCAATGAAAAGTGTTGTAGGGTTAGAATGTAAAATATTGCTGTAGGGTTCAAAAACAGAGTGTAACCAAGGTTGTGATTTTTTCCCCATTTCCCTTTGTTTCCCATTCCCAAATTCACCATTATTTTTCCCCATTAATTCCCTCGTTAATCCTACACTAAAATCCCTCAAATCTTAGTCCCTCACCTCTATTAAAAAAACACATTATCCCTAGCTAACATCCCAAAATCCTAAATCCAATATTTTCATTTCCCTTTCTTTCCCTAATTCCCTTGTTTTATTTCCAAAGTCCCTAATTCCCTAATGTTTTCCCTTTCCTAATATTCCCTTGTGCATTTGTTTCCCCTTGGTCACAACATTTTTAGAGAAAAGAATAGTTTACAGTCAATTCTACACACAGATTATACATCAGCATATATATCCCAGCTATCTTGTTTTCAAAGTCATGTCAGAGACCGAGTCAACCTATGAGCAGGAGTATGACAGTGATTCCACACCACAGGTAAATGTGCCATGAAGGTATCACAAAAGTGGCAAAGGTGGTTAGCATGTCAGGGAGGAGCCTACTTCTTTGGCTCAATTGCAAGCTTGCCCACTTGCAATGGATTGTTTTCAGCGTCAATCACGTTTCCAATGCTGTGAGATGATCTCACAAACTCAACATCATCGGGAACTAGTCCAATTATTTGTTCTACATTTACATGATGGTCATGTAAACCTCGCCGGAGTAAATTTCACCTTGTCACCAGAGACTATTGCTCAAGCCACCGGGATACCAAATTTAGGAGCGGAATGGAGCAAACGCTAGCAGTTAGACAGATTCTACTATGAGCCATACATCAAACCCGGGTATATGAGACACTTGAGTACAGGTTTTCCTTTCAGATTCTTGAGGGATGAGTTTGCACCGTTGATGAAACTCATCATTCGATATTTCAGTTGCGAGGGAAGATTCTTGCGTCTCTATGCATACCATGTCCGTTTGTTGATGCATTTCACGAGGGTACGTATGATGAACATTCCGTACTTCATGTGTCGCAACATAGGGAGGATGGTGACTTTAGTACAAAGGAAGAGCCCAGCACATCAGCATAAGAGCATATATCATTACGCACTGATCAAAATCATAGTGATGCATCAGTTGACATAGTAGGGCATTACTTGGGAGGATTTCATCTCCCATGACTACTTCTCAGTGCTACAACCACCTCCCGAGATAGTTCATGATGAGGGAGTGCCTTCACACCAGCCAGACATTCTTGAGACTGAGCATATAAGTGCTCCTCCATATGTGACATACCAGCGAGGCCACAGGGCCTTATTTGCATCTACACGACGAGTACTATCTCCACCCGGGGTGGAAGGGGTCTCGTTGACTTCACCAGCACAGCGAGTATTATCTCCACATCATGTGGAAGGGGTCTCACCTTCTTCTTCAGCACAGGTATAGATCCAGGATAGGGGCAAGAGGCCCATGCATGATGAGGGTCCTTTAGGAGGTTGGGACACAGATATCATTGATGTTGATGCGAGCTCTCCTAGCTCGGAGCTAAAGGAGATCATCCGGGAGCAAAGGGATGAGAATGACTCGCTACAAAAGAAATTGCAGATGGCTAAGTGGGTGATAAACTACTTAGAGCAGCACAACAAACAACTAGAGGATGAACATACACTTTATGAGCTGCGGCAAATCTGTGAAGATCGAGAATTGGCCCGAAAGAGACCTAGTAATTTGACACCGATTGATCGAGAGTCTATGCTCATCCGTGTGAACACTCATTTGGAGAAATTGTTGGTGAAGGGAAACAGAGACAAAGACATTCTTCGCCATATGAAAACTCATTATTGGGCTCGTATGCATGTTTGCAAAGCAAAAATGAAGATTCTAAAGAGGCGATTGAGTAAAGCACTAAAACAGCGAAAAAAGCCCGATCCACTCCAAATTTTGGCCGAGGCTTCATTGGCAGGGCACAATACATGATAGAGGGTCTTCACTCCGAATTTGAGCAAATTCGGAGAAATTTTTGTCATTTCGAAAATTTTGTCCTAAAAACAGGTTTTTTGGCTCAACGCGTAGCGCGTCGACGCGCGCGCTTAAGATTGGGACACTTTCTGGAGGAAAAATATACATTTTTGAGTTTTTCATGATGAATTATACATGCTCAGCTATTTCCAAAACATTTCATTAAGTTCTGGGTGACCAAAAGGCTCAAAAACACCATGAAAATCACCTTTTTGCCACCTTTTTCACCAACAGGAAGTACTTATGGGAGAATGACATTTTGAGGGGGCAAATGAGCTCCAAATTGCAATATTCCACTTGGGCTGGATAGACGACATCCAGGGCTTTCCAACTAGATATTGGGAGCTTCATTTGGATGCCGGTAAGTGCCCCAAAAATAGGTTGAAAGGTGCGTAGTGCATAGGGCTCAGGCACGCGGCGCACAGGGCTTTTTAGCCAAATTTCATCTTTCAACTCAGGAAATGCAGCCAGTTTGACCAGTTTTGACTTGTGATGTGATTTTTCACTCCTCTTGATGTAATTAATGAAACATGATGTTATTTGAAACTTAGTTACTTGTTCTAGAAGATTCATTCACCAAAAAGTGAAAATTTAATGAATGAATTGGTTTCCTACCTTATAGAGGCAAGTTATTTTGACTGCCTAGATTGTAGTGCTTTGTTTAGAGTTGGTTGAAACAGCTCCTAGGATGATGAGCTCGACCCCTAGAGGCAAGGGAATGGGTTGGCTT
>APFE030311025.1:35832-54039 GCA_000404065.3 Pinus taeda | reverse complement strand
GCAAAGGAAAGACCAGGGTTTTGCAGCACTATTTGGGATTCATGTGGCTTTATGTGTTGATGGTGTGCTTCTTTCAGTATTTGTAAGTTGTTTATGTGTATCAATTTCCTTCTCTTATCTTCTGCAATTGAACAAATGAAGTGTTAATGTAGAATCCATAATTTTCTATGCTTTGCCTTTAAGTTTGTTTGATTTTCCATGTTTTCATCTGTTTATGGAGAATCCTTGAAAGTTTCTTGCTCTCCTTAACTTATCACCAGTCAGATCTAGCCATTCATTCTCTCTAAAATCATCAAGACAATCGCCTACCTTGCCCCAAGTAGACCTCTGCAAAAATTGTGCCTCATCCCTGCACCCAAAATTGCCTTTCCCTTGAATTCAACTAAACTCCAAAAAATCAATTTCAAACTCCTTGTACTTCATACCTAGTCTAAAATTAGTTATCAATTTAGTCATCTCGAGCCTCATTGATCACCTTTAGCCGAGATTGACCCAGAGAGAGCCCTCTCCTGTTCTCGTAGGCTAGCTACGAGGCTGAGCGTGATTTGATGTAGCCTTGAGTTTTACCTTATTTCAGCCTAAGGTAGATTTGAGAGCTAATAGTCCTCACTAAGGGGGACTTAGATGAAATTAGTGATGTGGTTCATGACACAAGCTTACAAATATGGGGCCACTTCGAGGAATAGTACCAGCAGACTCTCAGAAAGGTTCAGTAAGACCTGCATGAGCTGCAGGTCCAAATAGGTCAAATATAGGTGAGTATGGGACAAGAGAGTGCATTATTTTTGGGTGCAAACTATACCTTAGATCTTCATGTAGTTTAGCTGCCAGAGGGAACCCTACACTCTGAGACAGAAGAAGAAACATCCCAACTACTACAGATTAAGAATCTACGCCTAAACCTCATGGCACTTCCTATCCAGACCTTGCATGAGCTTTACTGGGGGCTCTCTGATAACTTGTGAATTAGGGAGAAGCATGTGTTATTGGTTATCAACGAAGTAAAAACAAACAACCAACAAATCTTTGCATAAAAGGTGCATGCACTCAAGGAGAGGAGAAAATCACCACAAGCAGTCAGCAATTGGAAGTTACCATTACACAAGTTCGCAATGATCTGACAGAGCTCAACATTTTAGCTGAAGATGCTTCCATAGAAAATATACAAAAGCTAGTCGTGGAAGTAAAATAGTCAAGGAAGAAATTGGCTAAGTCTAGTTCGAATTAGAACTACAAATATCATAGATGCAATTGAAGTTGTTGCTTATGGATCCTCCAGAGGTTTACGAGCAACGCAAAGCTTCTATCAAGGAAGGCATGGTCAATTTAGAAAACACATTCAGGGGTTGCACCAAGCTATTTGAGCAGGCCATGGAGTTATGGAATTCACTATAGGAGGACCTGACTCTCCAGAAGATTGGCATGGATATGAAGGAAAAACAAAGGTAGTTCGATGAGATCCAATCGACTTCACGAACACTTGCACAAGTACATCAGTTCATGAGGCTGCAAGAAGGAAAGTTGCTACAAAATGAGATTGATGAGCTGTGCCGCAAGGAAGAAATTCTTGTTGCCCACACAAAGTCGTGGATAGAGTAGGCCAACTAGCTGAATCTCTCAATTGAGAGAAAACTTAAGAGCATGCAACAGACTCAAAGGACCATGGGCCTCGCCATGGATGACCCAACTACCAAAAAATTGGTTGAGGAAGTACAACAGGATGCTAGGTAAGGAACAATCGATATACAGGTTTTGAAGTTGGAGTTCCACAAACTCCAAGTGAAGATTGAAGCACCAACCGAGTGACTCGAGGATGCGTCATGAAATTGTGTTGGGGGGCTATTGGGATAGGGTCCCCTGGGGTCAAGTTTTGGTCCTTAATTTTGTACAAATGTAAATTCTCTGTGATTTGAGGAAGCAGAGCACAAAGATAAAAAGAGTCAAAGGGGATTTAGTCCCTTAGGTTGTTAGGAGATAAGAAGTTTTGAGACCCTCCCATGGTTGGCAAAACCATGGTATTGTAAAAGAAAATAATATATTATATATATATATATAATATATATATATTATATATATATATATATATATTATTATATATATATATATATATAGATATATATATATATATATATAGATATAGATATAGATATATAAGGGTGATAGCGAGTCTAGAAGAAAATTCATAATAGAATATCATTGTTTGGGCAAGTAAGATAAGATAGGAAAAGTTTGTTTCCTATACTTAGGCGAAGGGGAAGGCTCCTGCAACCGAGTACACGGATACCTTGGTAAGTCCACGGGTTGAGTGCACAGGCTCCTGTAGCTGAGTGCGCAGGAAAAATATTCTGTACTTGAACAAATACATCTAATAAAGATAGGTTTTATTGAGTAATTGTGAATTTGTGTATCTATTTTTACTTTTATAGTTTTCTGTACTTTCACTCTGTATTGCAAATTATATGAATGAATTCTTATCTTATGCGTAAAAGTGGTAGATCAGTAATATTTGTTGATGTTATGAATAATTAAAGGCCTTTGCAAAGATATATATGTTGTTTAGTTGAATTGTTGTGATTTAATATTTCAAAGGGGTTAGGGTTCGCGAAGACAAAGCTAAGCCCTAGTAGTTGTAGGAACCCATCACACATGCATCTAGATGCAGAAACCTAGTTCTGTCATCCCTGAATACTACTTTGGGTGAGATTGCAACATGTGCTACGTAAGTTCTTGCTGAAAGGGCCAGTAGTTTAGGGTTTTGTTGGTTGGCGTAGCTAATTTTGAACCTGGGTCAAGGCCCATCAAGCCAACAATTTTAGAATGGAAAGATGCTTGCAAACAACACACAAATGTCAAAGATATATAATAATGATGTCCTGATTTTGGCATTCCCATACTCAGTAGCTAAACCAGAATGATGTCAAATAGATTTATGACAAATCATCCAACGGTGAGTACACGGTGGAAATGTTTAATAATGTAACCAATTTGATAAGTTGTCTCCAAAACAAATATTCAGAGCTTGGGAGAGGAAGCAAGCTTGAGTGATGCAAGCCTCTACCCAAGGTCTTCATCACTATCACATAATAGCATAATTATACACATGTGAATATATGATCTAATGTTGAACATGTAAGAATTCATGTAATTATTGGTCAATGATGAAATTTTTTAATAGACACGAGGATGGCCACTAATAAGGATGATGGTCTCAAAGATGTGCAGCACAATCTAGTGAATTTGAATAAAATATTTTAGGTGGAACACTCTTAGAATCATTGAAGTGGGAGCCAATAATGAAAACCCCCAATCCAGCACATGAAAACCTTCCATAGAGGAATCCAAGCTCCATGGTACCATGGTGTTTCTTTATTCGCTTCCTAGATAATGCGTTGAATTCGATAGAAAGGAAATTGTCAAAGGTAGGCAATAAGAAATCCTACATTGATTGATGTGAAATGGGACAAAATGATTGATTCTGAAGATAAAGTGGAACAATAAGATGAACTTACTCAAGGCAGTATGCATATGATCAAATGGTTCATAAAGGTAATAGATTATAGACAATTTCTTAAACAATATAAGGTACGACACCAATAAGACTCAGTAGCTTAGACTCAGGAACACTACGAGGAGTAGGAAAAGAAGATGCAGGGACATCAAGCTATCAAAGAAAGACTCATAATTTGGTAGGGTTTGTAGAGAAGCTAACAAGAGAGGAATATGCTAGGAAAAATGTCGTGTTCAAGGATGGATAATAGATTGTTACCAAAAATTCCATGAGATATAGATTTAATAACCATTGCTTCCAGTTTTTTTTTCCCAATATTCTTAGGTTTAATGATTCTAGAGAGGGTAAACTCAACATTCTTTTCACATTTGGAGAGTCTCAAAAGAGATTAAAGAATACTTTAGAGGAGTAAATTTGTCATGGTTGATGACCAGGTGCGACAAAGGGTTAATAGTATACTCAACACAATTCCTTTTCCATACTTAGTCATTGACTATGGATAAAGTGATAAACCTATTCTCAATAAACATTCACCTCATTTTGTGACAAGTATGAGGGGAAAAAAGTAAACTTGATATTCTTCATAAATATTGAAATGAGTCAGATGAAGAGAAATTGTAGTATATTTTTCAATTTAAAGAGAAAGAAAAACACTGAAAAAGAAATTCTCAAATATTCTTCATAGGAGTTTAACAAGCCCATAAAAGGTAACTCGGGGTTTTTTCTATTTAACGAGCAAGAAAAGTCCCTAAAAGAAATATGACATCTACTCTATAATGGTCAAATCTGGAAACATTGATTTTACACTACATTTGATCATAGTAACATATTGCAAAATAGGTACTAAGATTCATTCATTAAGAAAATTATCGAAAAATTGCTTCCACATGACTAATTTTAGGGTTAAGCATACCTCCAATAGTTATAAATAGGATTTTAAATCCTCATTTGTACTGATTCATTTGATGAGAGCTATTTGGAGGGGAAAAAAGAAAATATTCCAACGTGAGTACAATATAGGTCATTGTTTCAACTTATGTCAGTTGAAAGTAAGAGTTAAAACCTTCCTCTTTTGTTTAATTTATTTTATTTCAGTTTTCACCATAATTGTTTCACTTTTAGACGGGCCCTAGCTTACTTGGCTTGGTAACGTGCTGTCCTAGGCCAACTTGTCATGTTAACACCCCCTTTTTAAATGGGGAGGGTACATTAACATGCCTTATTGTAAGAGAAATCCAGAAATAGAAATGGCCTTAAAAATAGCTCAAAAATCAAAGTCTTGAGATGGGAGTGAAACTAGGGCTAGATCGTAGTACTTTTCACCCTTATTCAAATGGTGTAAATGACACTCAAATCTAGTTTTGTATGCTTAAGTTATAGTTGGTCAATGTTCTAGTCAAACTTGGCCAACTCGGAGTCTCCAACGGGGCAAAAATTTGGTGAAGGGATGGCACACGGAAAATAATGGTCAGAGAAGGCAAATTCATCACCTTCTTAACTTGTCCAGTAACCCTTAATTTCCAGCAAAGATGTTTTAACTATATATGTTTAAAAAATAAAAAATATATATAAGTTGGGGTGGTTGGCTCCCGTCCCCGCCATCCCCTATTGGTCCAATGGTTATATTATATATTATATATATATATATAATAATATATATATATATTAATCTTATTATCTATTTCTAATTTTTATTTCTATAATATATAATATATATATGTAGTTTTTTTTGTGTATATAGATAATATATCATATATTATTATATATAATATTATAATATATATATAATAATATATATTTATATATATATAGATATGATACAACATTTACATAATATATCTAATGTAGTATATAATATTATACACATACATTATATATTATAACATCACACACATAATATATATATATATATATAATTAATAATAATATTTTTATATAATATATATAATATTATAATATATATATGGTGGGTAGGCTACTTTTAGCAGACCACCCTACCCCTACTAAATCACATTTAAAAATAAAATATTTCCCCTTATTAACCAAGGGTTCCAACCTTATATGGATGCAATTGCATTCGAAACCAGAACCGCCCCCGAGCTACATGCCACTGCCACAAATGGGCCAATGACCCCAGGTTGGTGGCTCTGCCCCTTATTTAATATAAAACCTCTCATTTTCTGATTGGAGCTAAACTAGTGGAGGGAAAACTAGAGGAATCGTGAGCGGAGAGGAGGGTCAGAACCATGAGAGAGGAATCTATTTAGATGTTGATAAGATTCCCTGTTGGGGCCAAAGGTGCGAGTGTCATAATTTGAAAATTTTATTGTCATTTTTACATGTTTTCTCACCGGGAATACAACTATGCATTATGTTTCTCCATCTAATATCTCCATGTTCAATCCGTCATTATAATTCTAGGTATAAGGGTCATTTTTGTAAAGTTCATTGAAATTCATTTCTTTGTTTCCGCTTAATGAAATAAGTCCTCTACTCTTTGCGTAGGGCCTAGATATGTATCCCACAATGGGTGTAATCTGTAATCAAATCATTTGTGTGTCTTTGATCTCATGGATTATCTATGATTTCCTCTTCCTTTCCATGTCTCAAGTTACTTGGTTAATATGATCCTTTATATGAAATTATGTATGCATCCATGAAGTTAAAATATCTAGATCAAGTTTGGTATTAGAGGAGGTATTCTAGATGTGAGTTGCATGAGTGAATGCTAACCAAGAACAAGCTCCAAATAGGTAAAGGAAAACTTAAATCCTTTGATCCCGAAGTAGGGCATGCACCATGAAGACAAAACATGGCATGTGAAGAAGCTTGAATGGAGGAAGAGAAAAATTATTGCAAGATATTCTTCACTATGACAGAGAGAGTTGAAAATTTGTTTGTAGGATATGAGAAGACAATCAAGCCAGAGAAAAAATAAATAGATGATCATGCCTCGGTAAATCATGAAGGTGGAGGAGAAGGGTCTCCTCCCTCTCCGTCTTCTTGTGAAATTTCTTCTTCTTCCTCTTCTCATCATTCTAACATGAATCATAGGAATCCAAAATCCTTTTTTCAAGCTAGATTTCAAATTTGATATACATGTATTTAGTAGAGAATCTAGTGCAGAAAATCTAGATAACTCAATAAGATAGATTTAAGTGTATTTCCACATACAACAAATCAAAGATGATAAAGCCAAGATCCAGGTAGCAGCCCTTTGATTGAGTGGTACCACTCTCATCTAGTGGGAAGGCAAGATGCAACAAGGTGGGAAGAGTAGTCATAAACTTATTTCATCTTGGTCTGAGTTCATTTTTTCTTTAAGAGGATAATTTTAACAATTCGGGTATAGAAAGAAGGCCATGATGGAATGGAAACATTTGAAACGAAGAAAAGGTAAAATTGTTCATAATTTTATAGAGGAGTTTAGAAAACAAGCATTCGCATCAAATTTTCCAGTAGACACTTCTGAGACGTTGATGAAATATATTGGCTCGTTGCATAGTTATTTGTGTCATTCATTGTTATTATTTGAACCTAAGTCTATTGATGAATCTAGTTTGAAGGATGTACATCTTGAAAGCAGGGAGAAGCCTGAGAAAGATGACCACCAGAAGAGGGAAGAAACAACCAAGGGAGGAGAAGCAAGATCCTCTTGTGCTCATTGTGAGAAAGAAGGGCATGATGAGGACAATTGGTGGAAACCACATCTAGAATTGAAACCTAAAAGGAGCGACGGAAAAGAGAAGCAAAAGACTGTTGCAATTGTGCAATAAGACCAAGTATATGAATAAGAGGATGATGAGAAGATCACAGTTGCAGGATTTACAAGCAGTGGACTAATTGAGCTGGGATATGAATCAAGTGATGAAATGAAGATTGAATCTCTTAGGATTGCAGCAAATGGACCCATCAACTTTGGTTTCAATTTGGGTGATAAGACAAATATTTCAAAAGATGTTGTGCCAAAAATGAAAAGCTCACCAAATGGAGTATGACCCCAAGAACACAAAGAAATAAACCAAAGTATTTAGTCAGATAATGTTGAACTAAGGGGACTCCTACATGAAGTATATAAGGAGAAATAAATGTTGCAACATCAGTTACAAGCCAAGGACGAGACCCCGGAAAAGCTGCAACACAAAAAGCCTGAGGTAAAAAGTGACTCTTCAATTTCATGTACCTTTTATGATGATGTTTTCATTTCTTTTTAGAAACATACTATAGGAATTGGATCAAAATTGTTGAAGAAAATGGGGTATGAAGGAAATAGTCTTGGTATTATTGGCTAAGGCATTGTGAATCCAATCAAAGTGGAAGAATTGACTTATTATGCAAGACTTAGATATGTCAAAAAAGAGGTTGGGGAATGCTCCAAGACAACTAGTGACCAACCAATGAAAGATGATGAGAGCACTTCATCACATTCTAGTGATAGTGAGGGTTCCACAAGCACTTATCATAGGCGCACTAGAAAGAAGCGTTCCAAGATGATTCAGAAAGTTTGGAGGGGAAATAATAATTGTAGTAAATGTAATGAGGTTAGACACCAGAGAGCCACATGTCAGATGCTCCAAAAATAACCTTTAAAGAAACCAGTAGGAAAATTTGTTCATCAAGCAAATCAACTCCGTGATGATGACCCCTTCACCTTTTTGAGTAAGAGAATGGTTTTACTAGATATAGTAGCTTTTCATGGCCACATTTTTAAAATCACATGTTCCAAATAGTTGTGAAAGTGATGATGTATTTTCCATCGCTTCTTAAAGCAACGCTGATGTTTTTTTCCTTTTGCTAATAGCTTAAGTATTTATTTCTATTATGATGTAAACTTGACCAAAGAGTGTTTGTTATAAACTCTTGGCAAGTATGGGGTTATTTGACTCATGTGTGGATTTGTATGTGATTGCAAAGAATGTATGAGATTGTCATGGAATGCAAATTTTGAAAGTATGGCTTGATTGGGACACAGGCAGTGTGTAGGATGTGTGCATGCTTTTGGAGGACCAAAAGCTCCTCAGTGGAGAGGGATAATTAAGATGGATGCAAAAATAGAAGTGTCCTTGAAAATAGCTCAAAACTCAAAGTCACCGGATGGGACTGAAGCTAGGATTATATTGTAGTACTCATTGCCTTATTTCCAATGGTGTAAACGACACTCAAATCTTAGTTTGCATGCTCAAGTTATAGTTGGTCCAAGTTCTAGTCAAACTTGGCCAATTGGAAGTCACCAATGAGGCAACAATTTGGTGAAGGGATGGCATGTGGAAAATAGTGGTTAGAAAAGGTGAATTTTTCACCTCCTTAATTTTTCCAATAAACCTTAATTTCTGGCGGAAAAGTTTTCACTATATATGTTAAAATAATAAAAAATATATATAAGTTGGGGTGGCAGGCTACCACCCTTGCACTCTCCAAAGGTACAATGGTATCTATCTATATATATGCCATTGGAGCATTGGAGAGTGACGAGGTGGCAAGCCACCACCCCAACTTATATATATTTTTTCTTTTTTTAACATATATAGTTAAAACTATTTTGCTTGGTGGGAAGGCCACTCCCAGTGGACCCACTCAAACCTTGTCCAAATCATGTTTAAAAAAATTACATGCCTGATTATTAATCAACAATTCCAACGTTATATGGATGTGATAGGGTTTAAAACTAAAACTTCCCCTAAGATATGTGCCACCGCCACTGCTGGGACAATGGTCCCATGTTGGTGGCTCTACCCCTTCTTTAATATAAAACCTCTCATTTTCCCATTGGAAATAGACTAGAGGAAGGTCGACCAATGGAACCATGAGCAGCCAGGAGGGTTGGAACCATGAGCAAGGAATCTGTTTAGATGTTGAGAATATTCCCTCGAGGGGCCATAGGATCTAGTGTCAGAACTTAGCAAGTTTATCGTCATTTTTTCATGTTTTCTTGCCAAGAATCCAATTATGCAGTCTATTTCTCCAGCCGAGGTCTCTATGTTTAGGCCATAATCAAAATTTTTTATGCTCTTGACCTACGAGAAATTATAGAATACCAAATGCGAAGAAATACCACCCAAAACACAAAATAAAATGAGAAAAACAAAAACTATTTTATTATTTAGAGATGAAAGCAATGTTCACTTGCCTCTTCGAGGGGTCAACCTCTAGCAAAGCAGAGCTCGATTACAAAATAAGACTTGATATGTCTCAATGGGGAGTCTCTATCCTTTATATAGGATTCATACATACAATACCATGGGTCATTACCATGGTTCTCTCAATATCATCTATCTAATACCATGGCCTGTTTGCAACTAATTTTGGTCGCTTTCTTAAATGTGGCTCAACCACTTACAATTATTAATATAGGCTTTATTGAATCTTTGATTAACTATAACTATGATTCCACCCTATTACATAAATAAAGGGGTTAGGTTTGGACCCTAACCCCTTTCTTAAGGCATGATACATGGAAGATTGGATGCATTTTTGAATTTGGTGGCAAGGCTAGCTTGTAGGTGTTGAGCACCAATATTGCAGCAATAATGTTGCAACTCCTAGGCTTCCTACTTTACTTTTCTCAACCCGGTAGTTCATAACAAACTTGGAAGCGACAATGTTGTATGCACAAGTACTAGTTCTTACTGTAGGTTGTCACTTAGTCAGCCGGCGCAAGATCACTAAGAGCTCAAGCCAAATTCTATGGATTTCAAAAGAAGCTCTATATGTGATGAAAGGAAAAAGAGAGGTTACTCTACTGATGCTATTCTACTTGCAGAATGGAAGACTAAAATGTAAAGAAAACCAAGCAAATCCTAGTTAACCACTAGTCCTACTCTTGTGGAAAGCACTATGAAAATCATGAAAGGAATTCCATTACATAAGTAAGGAAGCAAGCAACATCTAACTAAGCTATTTCTGGAAGCAAATGAGCAAAAAACATCTTTTTGGATTTTTATGTATTTTTATGTGAATTTGTCATGCATGTAATTTATTTATTTGTGAATGTGGCAGTGAATAGGTGGCGATGGAGGGTGGTTTTAGGATGTGAGAGGATGTAGGATGGTGTGGATGGGTCCTAGGAGGTCTCAGGTGGACTTCTGGAGTCTTTTCCCAAACTCGGCCTTCAAAAGAAAGCCTACAAGAAAATCTATAGGACACAGGAAATCTACAAGAGGAAAAACAACATTCTACAGGAGGCCCACAGGAGGAGGCCAAGAGCTGTTTTCACTATTTTGAAGGTGTGAGAGTGGGTGGAGAAGGTAAATGAAAGTTGGAATGAAGTGTTAGGGGGGTCTACCAAGAATCATTAGGAGAGAGAAAGATGATTGGATTTGCTCAAGGAGAGAGGAAAGTCTATAGAAAATGCAGGAAACTAAGGTAGAATTAAGGGGAGACTTGGGCAACCTGTAGGGCTGGATCAGATAGAGGGTGGAATGGCTGATAGTCTAGACTACTGTTAGAAGATATCTACTATATAAACAACTGACAGTTAACCAATGAGATTAAGCAAGCAAAGAAATAAGTGCATTAAAAAAACAGAGTTTTTGCATCAAAGTAAACTATGATCTATGAAAGGAAATGTTGATAACCATTGCATGAAAGGAAAGCATGAAAGAAGATTGTTGCTAATAAGGAAATGAACATGATGAAGAAGTTCTATAGCAAAGAAAACTATACTATGAACCAACTAGAAAGCTCCAAACACTAGAAGTCCTATGAAGGAGGAAAATCTATCTTTTTGGGGCAGCAAGAGGGTCTTTGCCTCAAATCAATGTCCCAAAGGGAGGAAGAGAGGCCAACGCACTGCTACTAGCCTTTTGGATATTTTCTTTATCACTACTTAACATACTGTAGAAGCACAATGGAAGCAAACTACTGAATCATCAAAAGAAACCTATTCTTAAACATAAAAGAAATACATCTAATAGAAACCTAATCTACAAACTGAAATGAAACATACAAATACAAGTAAAGAGGAGCTTGGCTACTTGGATTGGGCCCTGACCCAAGAGCTTCAGTCCTCTGAGGTGACCCAATGATAACTCAAAAAGGATTCCACCTTTATTCTCAAAACATTAATAAGATTACATGAATGGTCATAAGATAATAAGCTCGAAGTTGAGAAAAGTTTACATAAGAAATGTTGCAGCAAAAGTTCAACAAAAATTTGATCAACTCCCTAGTGAGGCCCTAGGTCCCTCTACTTATACAAATGAAGCTACCAATAGCTTCTTCAAAATCATGGAGGCTTGGCTCCCAAAACTCGAGATAAACATCAGTTATACTCCACTTTGCTCGGCTGCCTGCTAATGCATGACTTGACCGCTTGTACCTCAAGCTGAATGAAGGGAATTTCAAACTAAGGAGTAATAAATGAGGGGGATTCCCTCCTATCAGTCCTCTCCTTTTTCCACTTTGAGTTATTTCTGCCATTTGTCCACTGGATCCTTGTCTTTGACCACAAAAATCATCAATAATCTGCATTAAACACATATTATACCTCATGGCATCATAACTAACTCAACTCACTTTATAATCATAAATATAATGAGAAAATCATGCAACAAGCTAAGAGAATGGTTGATTTGACTAGGTTAGGAGGTAAACTAATCCCATATAATCACCCATTTATGAGGCTCATCATCACCCCCCTATTGAAAGTGTTTCTCATCCTCTGAGCAACTTAGTCCATCTCCTCATCTTTCATGGCCCTAGTGGCCTCCCTAGCATCTCATGCTTATGATGTGGTCTCCTCCTCTTTGCCATAGAATCCTGCCTTTCTGTCTACCTCTTCCCACTGTTGTTGCTCTTCTTCTTCTTGTTTTCTACCTTCTAGCATTCCTAGTAGTAGTGGGGGACTCAATTGGAGGCCAATCCAACTGACCTGCAGCCTCTGCATGGAGCACTTGTACATTAGCACTCTCCTTAATGCCTCTTTCATCCTTTATAAAGAGGAGAAATCTATTACAAAAGATTTACATTATAGATTCTAGTTCAACCCATTATACAAAAATAGGGAAATCAGTTTCTCGTCAACAGAATGTTGTTGCAGTAATTTAGACTATGAACGTTACATCCAATGTAACAGCTTCCTCAGTGATCGATTGGTTTCCTCTGTTGCTGACAAATCTAGTACGCAAATCTCAATCGTTTCAACTTTGAGATTTGCATGTTGTTCTTGCTGTTTCAGCTTTGAGATTTGCGTGCTGTTTCTGCTGTTTCAACAACTGCAAAAGATAGTCTTGCCAACTTCAGGCAGTTTCAGCAATGTGGGCTGCACATCATTCTTTAATTGTTTAACAACTAATCAAATTCAAAGACAACATGATTATATGTTAAATAATTAAACATATAGTGATGAGAAGAGTCATTACATACCTTTGGAATAATTGAGTCAAAACACTAACAAGGACTTTCAAATATGGGTTGAAAAGGGTGATATTATAACAAAATGTATGGTCAGAAAGAGACAATATGAGGTCCTAACACTCCCTGATCTATAGACTGTGTGGTAAGGTGTTCCATCTCCTCATACAAGCATGCACACAGTCATACCCAAGTAACCTTTCCATATCCTCAAAATGTGTAATGGCTTGAGCCTGATCACTAATATATCTAGGGGCAATCTGAGGATTATGTGTAAGTAGGTTATGTGTGCTGATGAGTGCCATGGGGGTCTGATGTGTTGGGTGTGGAGCCTAATTATCTTCTGTATTCAAAGGTTTCAACTAGATGTATACCCTAGGAAGATTGTACACCCCTCCACATGGGGGGGGGGACTTGTCCCCCCTCGCGGGGATTCGGGGGGGCCGATCCCCCCCCCCTCAGCTAGGGGGTTCGGGGGCCGGCAGTCCCCCGGCAAGGGTTCACGGGCAGTGCCCCAAAGCTAAAAACATATGTAAAATTGCCTTGTAAAAATCTAATAATTTCTAGTCAATCTAGGTCGTTCATTAGGCAGATGATCTAACGGTAGAAGTAATGTTTAATTTAAGGTTTTTGGCCCTAAAAGGCAACCCCTCACTATATATGAGGGAATTGTATTGTGTCTATGTATCTTTGTATTCTGAGTGAGGAAGAGAGAGGAGATTGAGAGTGAAGAGGGTGTTATAGTGAATCTGTTGTAAGTTGTATCTCTTCAAATTTTGCTAGATAATATAAAATGAAGGATTGGTTGTTTCTCCATGGATGTAGCCCAAACTGGTTGAACCACGTATATCTATGTCTGTCTTGTTTTATGCATTTTCTGTGTTTATATTTCTGCAATATTTTATGTGTTCCATTGCTCTGTAATATATAATTTTCTAACACGATGGACCAACTCTGATCATTAAGGGCTCATTCTGCTCCTTCATCGCCAACTTTCTTATTTTTGTTGCCCTTAACTCTTCATGGTTCATCCATGAGGCCATGGCCATTAGTTGCAGGTCCCCTAGCCTAGCAATGGGGTTATCGAGAAATCTAGTGTCCATTCAGAGCTGCTAGTCCCACTAAGAGGGGTAGCTATCTTAGAAACAAACAAACTAAAGTTACTTCTCGGTGGGAAACATCTCCTTTATTTGCCGTTTTTGTTGGTCCCGGAAAAGGTGAATGGTTGGTCAAACCGATCACCTAACTTAAGCAGTTGAAGTTAGCAGAAACTATGGGGTTAGAGTTACGTTGGTCACTTTTCACTTGCATGCAAAAAGGTTTGCATACCTCGAGGCATAACGAAGTAGAGTTTCCAGGTTACCCTTCAATTTGCAGACAAAACACTTGCTTTGTCGGGAAAGGCATACCTTCTAACGGAGGAATCCTTGTCTAGTCTGATCCATTTTCCTAAACGGACAAGATAGTCAGACTAGTCATATTCCTACGCGGAAACCCACCTTATATCTGGGGTTTTCCTGCCAAAGCAGACCAGGGCACATGCCCCTTGGGTTTCAGTCACAATCACTAAATCACTCACTCTCATCAGGTGGACATACTGGAGATTGATGAGACATTCCTTACGCAAAAAGACCAGTTAGGGATGGAATTTGACTATTAGCTATGTGTGAGCCAGGGAATGAAAGTTGGTCTACGAGCTAGACCACTCTGTCTTCATGCGGAAAACACATCACTCAAAAGAGCATGGAGACAATGGCTCCCATGCTATAAATGTAGTCACGCCCAAGGAGTAGATTGAAATCTAAAGGTCCTTAGACTACCATTACATTCAGGTAGAGTATTTTCCTTCTCAAAGTTATAGGCAAACTTGGAAGGATCCCTAATGGTCGACTGGTTCCTTTGTTGAAGCCTATTAGATTTCTCATCTCAGGAAGAAGTGATGGTGAACCAAGTGTTTTCCAAGCAGTTGAGGAAAGGATACTCATAGAAGCCCCTTCATCTATGAGGGTAGCGACCATGACCATTCTATAAGCTTGTACAATGATTCAGAATGGTACATTAGATGGTAGATGGGGTCTACCTAGTAGATTCCAATCGAAGGAAACGACTAGGTTGCTTGGAGGTGGGATCAAATAAACAACCGGATATGGCTCCAACGAACTTCCTTCCTATGGTAAAGGAATGGGTAGGTTGCCCCCATGTTCATAGGAGTTTGTGTTTATGAAGAGAATTTGAATGATGTCGTTCTCATTCTCCTTGGTGACTGTATCATTTGAGGATGGACCTTCTGAAGACAAAACTGGGTCAATTGCCATCTTGACCTGTTGACTTTGGTCCGGTGTGGACTCAAAGGGTTTATCTTCAATAATAGATGCTTCGACTGACCACAAAGGTGTGTCAGTCAGATTTTCAACTAGCGATTGACTCGGTAAGAGTTTCTTGTATCCAGGAGGAAGCTGTAGCAGTGAAGTAGGACGGTTATCCAAGACTCTTTTAGCTTCATCCAGGAAGGGACAGCGGTGGATGGCATGATCGCCCTCATGCAGTCTATAAGGAATTTTAGTTCTTCCTCTCTGTGCAGTGACTTCGTTTTCACTAGTTGACGGCATACTTTCAACATGATCGTCAGAGGTTGAGGACACCAGATTGTGCAAGCGGGGAGACCAATCCCTTAAGATCCATGGGATATAAGCACAATCTCGATGATAGTGGTCCCCTTTGCAAATGACATGAGATTTAGGCCTGGACTGTGCAATGTGTGGATTTTTGCTAGATGATGTATGGTTTCCCCTTTTGGTCGTTGGCTCCTTCTCCTTCTTCTCCTTCCCTTTCTTCTTCTTCTCAACTACTTGGTTTTTAGTTTTACCAACTTCACCAAGCAAAAAGGAAGGAGGAGAGAGAGAAACAAATGAAGTAGAAGGTTGGGGGGTAACTTTAGTATCATCTGGTTGTTGATTTGATTTCTTAGGAATCATGGTACTTTGAATGACAGAAGTCGAGAAGAGCCATACTGGCAGGCCAATTGTCAGTCCTGGAAGAGATAATGTGGCCATATGAGGTGCACCAACATCTCCCCAAGAGGAGAAAGGACTAGGATTTCCCCCAAGGGGAAATCCTTGGTTGGTGGACTCCATTTTCTCAACCTAAGATCAACGAGGGAACAATGACGTTATTCTGATTAAAATAAATTTTATGACGCTTTGACACAACTTTCTTTTTCAATTTTTAAGAGTCGAGAAAAAGCTAAACATGACTCTAGTCGCATTCGATTTTTAATGAGTCTGAAGTGACAAGTGCTTAGATGGACCTTTTCTTTTAAGGAGTCTGAAAAGGAATGAAATAGACTACTCTGGAAATCTAGATAGAGGGATTACCAAACCAATTGCAAAACTGCATAATACTTTTTACGGTACGGCAGTCAATCTTCCTGAATGCTGTGTTTAGTGCATTATGATTGATAGGGTGGTAGACACGGCTTCCTAAGGATGAAGGATATAGCCTATTGTGGTCTCCAAATATATACTTGACGGTATGTGGGAGCACAAGTCCATACTGGCACTTGTCGTCTTAAAGAGGAGGAATCACCCAACCTACAATGAAAGCGATACTTACCAGGCTTTACGATGCCGGAATACGTCTCTAGCCTAGACTTCTAAATGTTGTGCGTTAGGTTCCAAAGCATTTTTTTGTTCATTGAATTTATTTTACAGTTGATCTTTCTTAAGAAGCTTTCCTTTAAGGTTTACCACATGATGTAGATATACAATTCCTAAAAATGCAATCTAAAATGATAAATAGTCATTTACTCTTCTTTTTCCAATGAAAATCCTAGCTACTAGAGAAAGAGAAGCGGGATTCTTTCAACATAGAGCAAAGAGGACACACTAGATGCACTGTCCTAAATCAAAATCAACAAGTAATCTAAATGCAAATGCACATGCATGTATTTTTTTTTCCGCTTTCTTAATGTATGAATGACAAAAAGAATGCTAAGTACATATCTAAATTATCTTTTCTTTCAAACCGATAGTACTAACAATTTTCTCTTCAAAAGATGAAAGGAAGACAAGGACGGCACTTTGTGATTTTGAATTGAAAACTACTTTCGACACTTGAAATACTATTAATTCAAATCAAATACAAGAGTAATAGTGTAATCAACCATCAAGAAGAGTAGGATTCTTTTCTTTGACTGAAAACAACACTTGCGACAGTTTCAAATCAAAAGACAACAGTTCAATTAAGCTACTATTTGTAAAGGAGAAATGTAAATGGTGAAAAATACATAAAACATTCACAATTCTTTGTACAATGGAGGTTGAATAATGCAAAGGGAGGGAGTTTCAAGAGTGGTATACTGATCAAAGACAGCAAAACTCCTTAATAAAGCTGAAGAGAACAAAGAAAAACCAAAATCTCGAGGTAGAAACAGTCTTATCTGATCATTGCACTTGTAACACAGGGAAACAGGGATGCATCTCACCTACTGCACACGAGAGGTGTGATGCATCTAGATTGCCTAAAGGAGATAGTGCGATGGTCCAGGGACGAGACTTTAACTTGGTTTTTGGTCACAGTTTGTAGCTTAGTTCAGGGATTTAGGCTGAGCTAATGATAGTTAGTAAATACAAATCATAGGGGCTGATCTAATGAGGTTACTTGAGCCACCACCAGGGCAATTAGGACGTTTGCAAATCAATTGTTCAGTTTATAAACAAAACCTGGAGATGGACTGAAGCAGCATTGATCTACTTTGCAGTTGCATAACAAAAGCAGTTCGAAGGCTAGATGGCTTGACTTCAAGCTCCATCTGTAGTTTATAAAGCAAACAAATATAAACAAGAAAACAAGCTATTCTCTCCCCAGCGAAGTCGCCATTTTGTTATCGCGAAATCTAGTGTCCATTCAGAGCTACTAGTCCCACTAAGATGAGTAGTTATCTTAGAAACAAACAAACTAAAGTTACTTGTGTTTTCCTTTGTGAGAGGTAGATGAGGGAGAAGCAGAGACTACCAACTCAGTCTTTCGCTTGACTCCTTGCTTGTTTCCTCTCCCCTCTGACAAATCTTTGCCACTCCTCCCTTGGTTGCCCCGCTTCAAGGAGCACCTGTAAAGTCAAAGTAGTGTAATACCATCAAAGTACAGAGATCTACAATCATAAACAATATAGGACCAGATATATATTGACCACACAAATGCATATATCAACTTAGACATACAAGAATGTGGAGGAAAACTCAAATAGCTTTATTGATAAAAAGAGTAGAAGAGAGGATTACAACCCATTAATCTGACCCAACGTCATCCTCCCAGCATGAAAGCCCTTCTTCACCTCATGAAAAGCTTAG
>APFE030311025.1:9506-35812 GCA_000404065.3 Pinus taeda | reverse complement strand
AAGCTTAGATCACCCAACACTATGATGTTCCACAAAGAAACCAACAACACTTCTTTACAAAATACAAGATTCCAACCTTTGGATCTCTGGGATGAGGGATCCATATATAGATGTTTGCAAGTGGGTGAGTCAGCTTCTGTGATTTTGATTAGTTTCCTCTCTCTGATAGTTCTTGGTTCCACTTGGAGATTCATGATCTCTTACTCATCCCTGGGTGAATTCAAAGAGGCAAGTGTCAAATGGGAAGTTTCTAGAAGATTCTCTGGGTTTCCACCTAGCCAATTGCTTCTGTCATTTGTCTTCTCTCACTCATCGCACCCCACTGAAGGTCTTTTTAGTATGCATCACACTTTTTGCATGTGGCAGGTGATATGCATCATACCATTAGCACTGAGCAGTCTGTATGGTCCAGTTTTGACCAGTTCTGAGTAGTTTTTCATGGAGAACTTCTAGGAGATGATGTAATCAGCTAACCTTGCTCCTTTAGGGTATGAAACAACACTTTTAGGGACATAGAAGCCCTTTCTTTATGGACATATGTGATTGGGGTTGCAGTGCCCAAATATGTCTATAACAATTGGGGTCCCACACATTCATGTCTCTAAGGGCCATGTTATGCAGATAGAATTCTGCCATCTTTGCCTTATCTTCTTATGTGCTTTGGTCACACAGGTCCATACACTGCCTGTAATCTTGGAAAGGCATTGTGCCTCTTTGTGCCAAAGTCTTCATCTAAAATTACATCCATTGAGATACAAGCCATAGGATTTTGCTGGTGTCCTACATTGCAATGCCTCCATGGACCATCTGTCCATGCATGCCAGTTGGGTCTCTTTCTCTTGTAGCTGTCTTCATAGCAATTCATTTTCAGTTTCCAAGTGACTTCTTGTGATTGCTTCTCTGTGTCTGACAACAATTAACTCTCTGCCCATTTCTCTGAGTTTGTCCTCCATGTGGCCAATATCCTCAAATCCTTTGGATTTTGCTATTTTCAACCACCTATGGGTCCTTATTCTTTCTTTCTCCAACTCAAAGAATAATGGAATTGCAAAATTTTGTGGAAAGATTCTCCCCTCCTCAAGAAGATTGTAGTAAGAGTGAAGACTAGGCTGGGGGTTAGGTTCTTGTGCCTCTGTTGCTTCCTCCTTCCCCTGTGGATGTCCTTCTACCCTTTTTTCAAGTTTTTCAGTCTCTTGTAGTTTTGACAGGGTCTCCTGTAGAACATTTTGTGCCTCCTTTACAACTATTTTTGAGTCTTGTAGTTCTACTTTTTCTTTCCATGTGGAATAATTAGGAGTCCCCCTTTCATAAGTGATAGGTATCTTGGAAGGGGATTCTTTTTCTTGGGCAGAGGGTGAATCATCAATAACAATTGGTACTTTGGAAGAAGGTTGGGGTTTCCCTGTTTTGATCCTTGTGCTCTTCCTAGCCCTGAAGTAAATTGAGGTTTGTCTCTTCCTCTTTTGTTTTAGTTTAATTGGGGTGTTGAGTGTAGTGAGAGAAACTATTGCCTCTCTTTCTAGGGTCTCAGGAGAGACTAATGTCTTTTCTACCATTTTTCTCCTCCTTCTGTCTTTTTCTCTGTATTTGTTTGTTCTATTTCTCCCGACTCTATTTTGGTTTCTTTCTTCTTCCCTTCTTGTTTCTCTAAATCACTAGTTTCTTCTCCTTCTCCCCCTTGCTACTCTTCCTCCTCACTACTAGTGGGGCTAATATCATAGGTTAGGGCCTTGATGTCATCTTCGATAGTCATGTTTTAGAAAATTTCCCAGGCTATAAGGATTGTAAATGTATGGAGGGCTTCATCCACTAAAATTTTGATTAACCCATGGTGATCTAGGTGGTCTAGATTTCCTTCTTTTGCCTTAGTACTGGAGTCAATGAGGGACTGTAAGAGGAAGTAAGGGATGCTGAGCTTCTGAGGGGTTGGAGTGTCCATGCTATAACTTAATTCATGCATGATTCTAAAGTGGTAACCATATAAAATGCTATACCTCCCCTCACAAGAAATATACTTGATTATTTGATAGCTAACTTCATCCCAAGGGTATGGTATGCTAGCCCTTCTTATGCCATTCCTATCTTCTACATGGGTTTCGTTGTTTTGGAAGAATTTTTTCTTGGCAGCCTAGCCAATTGGTTTTTCATCTTTACTCCAAGGCAAACCAAGAAGAAGGGTAGTGACCCTACTGATAAATTCAGGGGTTAACTCCATGGAAATACCTCTAAAAGTGATAGTGGCATGTGTTCTAAAGTGAGGGACCAAGAGTGGGAAAATTCACTTTCCTGAGCAATTTCCTCATCAAACCCTCAGAATTTCTCAAAAAAGTTCATCCAATTGGCTCTTGTGAATATGTCCACTACTTGGGGGTGTGCATGGAGCCTGGAGGAGTTGGTTGGCTCCTTCCTCATAAAAACTCCTATCATTTTGTCTATGCTTCCTTGGAAAACCAACTATGGAAATGGGGAGAAATTTGTTTTATTAGAAGAACAAAGAGATAGAGATTGTGTTTTTTTTTTGAAGAAATAAGAAGCAATTCTTTTATGAAATTCCTCCACCCAACAATTCTATTTTCTCCTCAAAAAACTAAACCATTGTTAGCATGTTTTGATATTAAATGGAGGTATGCCAAGAACCTACCTCTGCAGCCCCAGAATTGTGCTAAAATCGTGTTTTTCCTCTCCAAAACAACTTACATGCCCTCCTGTAGAATTCCTATAGGTTCTCCTGTAAGATTCCTGTAGGTTCTCTCGTAGAACCTGTAAGTGCTCCTGTAGAATGCCGAGAGCAGGGATATTGGAGAGATAAGTGGAGAATAGTGGGTACAAGGTTTATAGGGGCACAAGAAGGTAGCAGGAGTGCAGTTTTGAGGAGAGAATAAAGGAGAAAGGTGGTGAAAGTGCTTCGGTGAGGATTACTTATGTCATTTTATGGATATTTCCAGTGATGGAGGGTGAGCTAGCCAAGTGTACGTTGGCCCCATTCAAAGCTTTGGTCCCCACTTGCCTTGTCATCATTTCCCTCTCCTTGTAATCACCCCTCATGATTGCATCAAAGTTCCCATCGCCTCCACTACCTATCCTTCACATCTCTCTTGAGTTTGAATAAGCACACGTGTGGTGATACCTTAGGATGAGTGAAGTCAACTGGACGAGGGTGGCCAAATTAACCAGCCACCTCAACCCCAACCAGCCTCAACCATCTCATTATTGTTGCATGCTCTCTAGTTATACCAATGCAAACAGAGGAGCAGGTTATTCACTTACCCGAGATTCGAATGTGTTTGTTGTGAGGTGTTATGCCCTTTCCTTCTATTGCATGCATTCATTTCTTTTGATGCATGCTTGTCTGCTTACTGAGATATGGTTGTGCTGTGAGAAAGTTCCTTTATGGCTGGATCTGATCTTCAGGTGTGTGCTTCAACCTTCAGATTTGCATCTTAACGCTGCTGATGCTAGATTTTAATGGGATCAACTGCTACAGGAATTCCTATAGGAGCTCCTGTAGCTGCTTCTCCCTTTGAAATTTCTAGCTTTTTTTTTGCTTGGAGCTGTGAGGATGATGCCAAAAATTGCAGATAGAGATGTAGAGGTAAGGGGTGGGCTTCAGGTGAGGTGAATAGTGTTGTTCCTTTTTTATTTTTTTGTTCTTTTCTTTTTCTAAGAAAACTGTTTTTTCTGGGTAGGGAGAAGAATGGTGCTTGGGATATGATGTAGGTCTAGAAATGATGGAAGAGAGGTTTGAAGACTACAGGAGGATTTATGAACCCTTTATGAAGCTTCCCTTTTCCTCAAACGACCTTTAAAATCCCTTTCTAGCTCTCTGTAATTTCTACAGGAGCCTCCCATAGAAACACAAGGCCTCCTGTAGGAAACACAGTTTTCGAAAAAGAAGCACAGTGAGGTGAAAAGAATGTCAAGAATGATGGATAAATGTGAGGGAAGTTAGAATAGCTATTGGTATTGGTCTCATAGCTCCCTTGGCACCTACTGCTGCTTCCTGTAGTCCTCCTGCAAACCTGCAATACAACTAGAAATTCATTTTTATTTTTCTTCTTCTCCTTTTTTTTGAAAACAACCAATGCATCTCAGGGAGATTTTCACCCTAGTTTCTTACCCTAGGCACCTCCAAGGGAGGTTTTCACCCAGGGATCTTATTTTCTTTCTTCTCATTTTTGACACCACTAGGCTACCTTAGGAGAGGTTTTCAACCCAATGATGGGACTCAAGCACCTCAAGGAGGTTTTCACTTGAGTCCTTATTATTTTTTTGTTTTTTTTTCTCTTTCTCTTCAGTGAGTGGGTGAAGTGGAGGCTAAGACATTCTCCACTATCATCACTAAATTATTCAATCCTTCAATGAACTCTCACTTGGAGAGGGGGTTTCTTGTAGATTTTGAACCAGTGTCCATTGACAAGAATGGGGATGGCTTCATCATCAATTGTTCTGATCAGAACTGAACCATTGTCATTGCATTTATCCACAATGTAGGGTCCTGGCCATCTTGACCTCAGCTTACCCTTGAAATCTTTATATCTTGAACTATAGAGTAGTGCCCAATCTCCCTGTTGAAATTGCTTCTATTTGATGTTTTTGTCATGCCTTATCTTTCTCTAAAGTTGAACTACATTTATATGGAGAAGGGCCTGCATTATCTGTTCATCCAACCCATTGAGCTGGAGTAATCTTTCTTTCTGTGCATGGCTAAAGTCTAGGTCCAGCTGAGCTGCCATCCTTAGGGTGTTGAATTCAAATTCTATTGATAGCAAGGCCTTCTTCCCATAGACCAGCTCGTAGGGTGTGAACCTTGTAGTGGTCGTCCGTGTTGTGTTGTAGGCCCAAGTGGCCTCAACTAATCTGTCCACCCAGTCTTTTCTGCTATTGCTCACCACCTTTGTCAGGATCCCTTCCAACGCTCTGTTAGTGACATCCACCTATCCATTGGCTTGTGGATGGTAAGCGGTCGAAGTCGTGTGCTTGGTTCTATGATGTGTGAGCAGGTCTTCAATTAGATTAGAAGTGAACTGGCTGCCTTGATCTGTGACCAACTCTCTTGGATACCCAAACTTGTAGAATATGTTATCTCTAAAAAATTCATCTACTTTTTCCTCTATCGTTGCTTTAATTGCTTTTTTCTCTACCCACTTTGTCAAGTAATTAGTGCATACAATGATGTATTGCTTCTGTTTTGAAGGAGGACTGATAGGCCTCACAAAGTCCATGCCCCACTTCTCAAATGGCTCAAACATCACTTGAGGCTGCATGGGCATTTCATCCTTTGGAGTAGGTTTCCCCATCCTTCGACACCAATCACATTGGCTGGTATATCTCCTCACATCCTGATGAAGGGTGGGCCAATAGTAGCCTGCTTGCAGTATCTTGAAGGAAGTTTTTTTGGCTACAAAATGACCTCCACAAGGCCCATAATGACAAGTCACGAGGATGTCAAAAACTTCATCCTCCCTGACACATCTCCTCAAGATCTAATCTGGGCCAATTTTGAAGAGATTTCCCCCAATCCAGGTGAAAGGGCTGCTTTTCCTTATTATTTTTCTCTTCTCCTTTGAGGATAAGTGTGGTGGAAACTATGTTGAAACCAAGTAGTTTTCTATATCAGCAAATCATGGAGAGAGTACTGAGATAGAAAACAGGTGTTCATCTGGAATTTGATCATCCACCATTCCTTCTTCAGCTGTAGGAAAATTTATTCTAGACAAAAAGTCAACAATAACATTTTCTTTACCAAGCTTATCAACAATGGTAAAATCAAACTCCTTCAATAAAAGAAACCATCTAATAATGTGAGCATTCACATCTAGTTTGTTCATTACATATCTAATTGCAACATGATCACTGTGCACAAAGGTTTGATAGCCTATGATATAATGTCTAAATTTGTTTAAGGAATGCACGACAGCTAGGAGTTCCTTCTTGGTTACTGTATAGTTCAACTCTGCCTTTGACAAGTTTTTTCTTATAAAGTATATGGCATAAGGTAACGTTTCATCAATTTGTCCCAAGGATGCTCCTATTGCTTTGTTCGAGGAATATGTGTGAATGTGGAAAGGTAGGGCCCAGTTTGGGCCTCTCAAAATTGGGGTAGTCACAAGTTTGTTTTTCAAGGTATCTAGGGCTTCTTGACAATTTTTTGACCATATGAATTCGACATATTGACCCAAAAGACCAAACAACGGAGAGGCTAGCTTGCTGAAATCTTTAATGAATCTTAGGTAATACCCAGCTAAGCCTAGGAAACTTTCGACATATCTCACCTTTTGAGGAGGTGATACCCATTGGATGATGGAAATTTTATTGGGTCCACCTGCAATCCTTGTTGAGATATTGCATGCCCTAGCATGGTCCCTTTAGTCATCAAAAATTCACATTTTTTCGGACTGAGGGACAGGTTCATCTCAATACACTTGTCGATAAATTTTCCTAGGTTAGATAAAGCTTCTTGAAAACCAGAGCCATAAGGAGTAAAGTCATCCATGTATATATCTACTTCATCATGAACTAATTTGGAGAATATACTCAGTACCTCTATTTGGAAAGTGGTTGGAGCATTACACAAACCAAAAGGAAGGACCCAGTATCCAAAGGTACCCCAAGGACAAGTGAAAGTGGTCTTATCTTAGTCTTCTGGGCTGATTTGAATCTGATTGTACCCGCTCAACCCATCTAGGAAAGAGAAAAACTTTTTCCCTGCCAGACCGTCTAACACTTGATCTATGAAAGGTAAAGGGAAATGGTCCTTCTTAGTGGCTTTGTTCAATTCTCGATATTCGGCATAGATTATCCACTTACCATTTTTCTTTAGCACTCGCACAAAAGGAGAGACCCATTCACTGTCAGAGATGGGATAGATGAACCCTGCATCAAGCGATTTCTGCAGTTCTTCCTTAACAATATCTTTAAGTGCTAGGTTCATCCTCCTTTGAGGCTACCTAACTAGCTTGCAACCTTCCTTGATGTATATATGATGAGTACAAAATGAATGGTGCACTCCCTTCATCTCCTTATAACTCCAGGAGAAGGCATCTAAGTGCTTTCTCAGTAGGCTACGAAGTTCCTTCTCCTAGGCAGTGGATAGGGATGGATTGATTTTCAAGGTTCTTTCTAGACTGAACTATATATTCTTAACATAGAGAGAAGCGGAGTCAGCTGCATAGAGATCAGTTGAGGGGATTTTTTGGGTTTTTCTTACTATGTTCTCTAAAGGCGATAAACTGGGAGGTGGATTTTAAATCAAATTTTCGATCATATCATCCTCATCTCGCTATTTTCATCCCATGGTGATTTATAATGTACAAAGCGGTGCTGAATAAACTACATCCTCATCTTCCTCCTCCAACCAAAGAGGTAGATCATGTTCTAATGAAGGTTGGGTAGGAGGATATAGGATTAAGTGCTTGGGCATATGCCCATTCTTTATGGTCATGTTCCTAGCTCGACAGCTGATGTATGCATCGATGGTAGCCAACCAAGGTTTTCCCAGAATGAGAGGATAACCAGTGAACTTTTCCTTGGGTTGGAGAACTAAGAAATTAGCAGGGTACTCCCAAGAATCAAAGGAGACCATCACATCTTCCACAATCCCCACAGGGGTCACAGTGGAGCAGTCTACTAATTGTAGCATGATTGTGGTCTTCCTCAAGGAACCCTGAAGTTTGAGTTTGAGCATTGTGTCCTTTGTCATCACATTAATGGAAGCTCCTAGATTAATCAAAGTATGTGGAATCATGGTGCCATTGATGTGGACATCAACTACTGGGCTTCCAGGGTCTAGATATTTTGGACAGATTACCTACCCTAACATCAGGTCGGACAATTGCCCTATGACATTAATGGTTGGGTCATCTCTCTTGCACCTTCCTAGATTCCTAAATCAATTCTCTTTAATCAACCTATTGTAGATAGGCACATCCTTTATGGCTTGGAGAAGTGGTATCTTTACACATAGATTTTTCAATTCCCCCAGGAGTTAAGTTTCTTCTAGGGTAGGTTGGACTGTCACGGATATCTCTCAAGAAAGGGTGGAATTGATTTCGGTTCACTTTCATCTTTATCTTCCTCAACCTCCCTAGTTGGAGGCTAACTATCTGGGAGAACTTTCCCAGATCGTAGGTTGATATCCTGAATCTCCACAACATAAGTTGGGCATGATGGTTCCCCACTATACACTTTTTGAGCCTGTATGTTGTTCGGGTTCGGATTCAGCTGGGAAGGCATTTGGGGTTTCTTTGGAGGAGCAGGAGGTAATGGTTGTGGTTGGGAAAGTGGTGGAGGCAAAAGAGTGGGGAGAGAGTTGTGTTAGGGCCTCCACCCCTGATGAGGTGCATTCCATTGAGGTGATGGATAAGCATAGGATTGAAATGAATGGTTGGCTGGTTGGGCATGATATTGAGATGTGAAGGACCTACGAGGGGGTGTGGACCAGGAAGGATGAGCAGGGGGACCCTAAGAAGGTATGGAAGTGACTTGGTTGGGGTGGTAGTATGCCTGGGATGTCCCTTACATCCCCTACTAGTATGGTCTAGGTCCATGTAGCCTTCTTTGGTTTATGTAATAGAGTTGTTCAGCGACTCCCTCAGCCCCTTGATATACAACTTTAAGCCTAGGTAAGGAAGGGAACTTATCTGTGGAATGATTTTCTTCACAAACTGAACAAACCTCTATAGAGTTCAATGGGCATTCATCCCTAGGATGCCCCTTGGTGCATCTAGGGAAAAAGATGGCCAAATCCCTCTCTACTTCCTCTTATTTCCTTTTGATATGAAGGTATCCATTTGCATGGCAAGAGTCTGCAACATCTCACTCTTGAAGTCTTCCAATATGTTTCCAATTTTTCCTTTGATGGATGAGTTAGAAGAAGAGGTACTGGCTATGGGTTGACTCCCCCTACCTTTCTTTCTGGCCGCTCTAGAATGGTTTCTAAAAATAGTAGTTATGTCTTCATATGATAGTTGGTAGATGTCTCCACCAGCCAGTAGATGGAAGGTGTCTAAAATATCTTCCTGAATTCCCCTAAGCAGAACCATCTTCAGAGACTCAGGGTCAAGTGTACACCTGACCCTTTTGTAACTAAGCTGGAACCTCTCCTCATAGTCTTCCACGGACTCATCACTTGCTATAGCCATTCAGAAAATTTCTTCTTTAGTATCTTTTGACCTACAATAGTCTCGACACTTGTTGTTAAAGGCTTGTTGCATCTAAGCCCAAGTTGTGATAATATTGCCAGGTAATCCCATGAGCTAGTGCAATGTTGCATCCTTGACAGTAGAAGGGAACAGGTTCAACTTTTTCTCATCTTCTACATAGTCATAGGTTTGACAGATAACAACAAACTCAAACAAGAAGGTGTTAGGATCTTTTGTAGTCAAACCATGGAAATGAGGTAGGGCGAAAGGGCTTATATTCTTCATTTTGGTATCCCCATTGGTCTCCCGAATGGAACAGTACCCTCTATTCTTTCTCCATTCCCCCTATCATTCTGTGTTCAGCCATTTGCTCTAAGGGAATGTTTTCTTCTTCTTCTTCCCATATAGGTTCTTCAAGTATGCCAAGATATTCACCTAAGAGTTCTTCTTGATCACAACCACCGGAGAAGAGAGAAGGTTGGCTATGTGGAGCACTAGGAGTGTTGGGCAAATTTTTTCCTGAATTATCTCTATTCTTATGAGGCATGAAAGGAAATATTTTTGGTTGGTTTTTGTTTCTTTTCCCCACATTGATAGTACCTGCAAAATAGAAATTCATTGAACAAACAAATTACAACTAACTGAAATGAGCTTGCTGAAATGAAATTTGTAGAATTGAAGAGGAAAGAAAGGAAATACAAGACTGAAAGAAAGGAAATGACTATTCTACTTTTGCTGAAATGGAAATTGTAGAATTGAAAAGGAAAGTGAAAGAAATACAAAACTGAAAGGAAGAAAAAACCTATTCTACTTTCGCTAAAGCAAACTATTAGCAGAATGTGGCAAGAGAAAATAAAAGAAAGCAGTAATCACAAAATACTTTGACGCTTCCCTGGAAACGGTGCCAAAAAGTGGTGAGAACTAGTATTGCATCAATACTACTTCAACTCCTAGGCCTCCTATACTTTTATCAACATGGTAGTTCGTAACAAACTTGGAAGCAATGGTGTTGTATGCACAAGTACTAGTTCTTACTGTAGGTTGTCACTTGGTCAGCCGACGCAAGATCACTAGGAGCTCAAGCCAACTTGTATGGATTCTAGAAGAAGCTCTATATGTGATGAAAGGAAAAAGAGACATTAATGTACTAATGTTATTCTACTTGCACAAATGAAGACTGGAATGTAAAGAAAACCAGGGAAATCCTAGTTAACCACTAATCCTACTCTTGCGTAAAGCACTATGAAAATCATGAAAGGAATGCAATTACATAATTAAGGAAGCAAACAAAATATAACTAAGTTATTTCTGGAAGCAAATGAGAAAAAAGCATCTTTTTGGATTTTTTTGTATTTTTATGTGAATTCGTCATGCATGTAATTTATTGGTGGCGATGGAGGGTGGTTTTGCAATGTGAGAGGATGTATGATGGTGTGGATGGGTCCTAAGAGGTCTTAGGTGGCCTTTTCGAGGCTTTTACCAAATTGGGCCTTCAAAAGAAAGCCTACAAGAAAATCTACAGGAGGACACATGAAATCTACAATAGGAAAAACAATGTTCTACAGGAGGCCTATAAGAGGAGGCCAAGAGCAGTTTTCACTGTTTTCAAGGTGTGAGAGCATGTGGAGAAGGTATATGAAGGTTGGAATGAAATTTTAGGGCACCTAGGGTCTACCAAAAATCATTAGGCGAGATAAATATGATTGGATTTTCTCAAGGAGAGAGGAAAGTCTATAGAAAATGCAGGAAACTAAGGTAGAATTAAGGGGAGACTTGGGCGACCTGTAGGGCATGGATCAGATGGAGGGTGGAATGGATGATAGGCTAGACTACTATTAGAAGATATCTACTACATAAACAACTGACAATCAACCAATGATATTAAGCAAGCAAAGAAATAAGTGCATCCAAAAAATAGAGTTTTTGCATCAAAGTAAACTATGATCTATGAAAGGAGATGTTGATAACCATTGCATGAAGGGAAAGCATGAAAGAAGACTATTGCTAATAAGGAAATTAACATGATGAAGATTTTTTGAAGCAAATAAAACTAGACTATGAACCAACTAGAAAGCTACAAACACTAAAAGTCCTATGAAGGAGGAAAATCCGTGTTTTTGAGGCAGCAAGAGGGTCTTTGCCTCAAATCATTGTCCCAAAGGGAGGAAGAGAGGCCAAGGCATTGCTGCTAGCCTTTTGGATCTTTTCTCTATCACTACTTAACCTACTATAGAAGAACGAATGGAAGAAAACTACTGAATCATCAAAAACAACCTATTCTTAACCATAAAAGAAATACATCTAATAACAACCTAATCTACAAACTGAAATGAAACATACAAATACAAGTAAAGATGAGTTTTGATGCTTGGATTGCACCCTAACCCAAGAGATTCATCTATTTGAAGTGACTCAGTGCTAACTCAAAAAGGATTCCATCTTTGTTCTCAAAACAATAATAATATTACATGAATTGTCACAAGATAATAAGCTCGAAGTTGAGCAGAGTTTACATAAGTAATGATACATCAAAAGTTCAACAAAAATTTGACCAGCTCCCTAGTGAGGCCCTAGGCCTCTCTACTTATACAAGTGAATCTCCCAACAACTTCCTCAAAATCAGGGAGGCTTGGCTCCCAAAACTCGAGATAAACATCAGTTATCCTCCACTTTGCTCGGTTGCTTGCTAATGCATGACTTGGCTGCTTGTACTCTGAGTTGAATGAAGGGAAATTCGAAGTGAGGAGAAATAAATGAGGGGGATTCCCTCCTATAAGTCCTCTCCTTTGTCCACTTCGAGTTATTGCTGCCATTTGTCCACTGGATCCTTGACTTTGACCACAAAAATCATCAATAATTTGCATTAAACAAATATTAGGCCTCATGGCATCATAACTAACTCAACTCACTCTATAAGCATAAATATATTTAGAAAATCATGCAATAAGCTAAGAGAATGGTTGATTTGAATGGGTTAGGAGGTAAAATGAGCCCATATAGTTAACCATTTATGAGGCTCATCAGTAGGCTATTTCTCCAATGCGTTAATGTATTTGATAAGGTCCATAGAATTTTGGAGGTAATTTTTGGCAGCCCTTTTATTTCAACGATGTTTTCCTATATGGTTGCATCCGTAGGAATAACTGATCCCCTTCTTGAAATGTGTGCTCTTAACAATGTTGGTATGCCTGTTTCTTCATTCGATTCTGAGTTTGATGGAGATTATCTTTGAGATGGGCTAGCATGGCTACACAATTCTGTAGCAATTGATCCACTTCTTACACCTTAGAGCATCCAGGGATATAAGAAATAGGTGAAGGTGGGACTTGGACATACACTGCCTCATATGGAGTCATATTTGTGGCTTCATGATAGTTAGTATTATACTACCTTTCAGCTAAAGGTAGCCACTGTACCCAACGATGTTTCTTTTCTTAAGTGAAACACCCTAGTTATGTCTCCAAAGATTTATTGACTACTTTAGTTTGACCATCAGTTTGGGGATGATATGAAGTACTTAGTTGGAGTTGGGTTCCTTTTAGTTTGAAAATTTCTTGCCAAAAGTTACTAGTGAAAGTCAGATCACAATCAGACCCAATGGAAGTGGGCATGCCATGCAATTTGAAGATCTAGTTCATGAAATATTGAGCCACCAAACTGGGGGTAAATGGATGGGGTAGAGTGCAAAAATGAGCATATTCGAAAGTCTATCCAAAACCACCATGATGATTGATTTGTTGCCTGACTTTGGGAGACTGGTAATGAAATCCATAGAAACATCCATCCAGACAGAGGCATGGATTGGGAATGGTTGTAAGGTGCCTGGTAACTTAACTGTTTTGCCTTTTTGGCATTGACACACACCAGATTTAGCTACAAAAGTAAGAATGTCAGTTTTCATGCCAGTCGAAAAGAAAGAATGATGAGTGTGAGCATAAGTCTTCTGAAAGCTTGCATGACCTGTAGTGGGAGATGAGTGCAACTTTGCCAAGATGCACGTTTGAGGTTGGATGTCGGAGATATAACTCTGCCAAGATGCACGTTCTTGTAGCAAAGAATCGCATCCTTCCAAGAGTAGACAACTAAGGAATTATCATTTTCTCTCTAGTTATTCATGACTTGGGATAGAGAGGGGTGTGAAAATCATTCCTTGTGGGCTTATTCAATCCAATCTGGTATGGGAAGAGAAATTGATAGTAGGGTGCTTTCATCCTCAAATTAGTATGATAAAGCATCCACTACTACATTGTCACACCCTTTTTTGTAAATTATATAATAATCATATCCCAACATTTTGGTCAGCCATTTATTTTGCTGGGGCGAGGCTAGATGTTCCTCCAAAAAATATTTGAGGGTTTGATGGTTTGTGCGGATTTGCAAATGCCACCCCAATAAGTATGGTCACTGGGTGTCTACTACATGTAAGATGGCCATCATCTTCTTCTCATAGATAGAGTGTCACAGACGTTTCCCACTCAGTTGTTGGCTAGTGAAAGCCAAGGGTTGACCATCATGCATTAAAACAACACCAATACCAGTACTTGAAGCATCACATTCAATCACAAAAGATTTGGTGAAGTCGGTCAGTGCCAATATGGGAGTGGAACACATGGCCTATTTGAGAGGCATAAATGCCTGTTGTGTTGCATCAGTCCAGAGGAATGATTTTTTCTTGAGAAGGTTAGTGAGGGGTCTAGTAATGCAACGATAATTGCAGACAAATTTGCGATAGTAGCTGGTGAGACATAAGAACCCCCTCGAACTCTTCAAGGTTTTTGGTTGGGGCCAATATTGTATTGCCTGTATCTTTTTGGGATCGACCCAGACACCTTCATGACCCACAATGTGTCCCAAATACTCGACTTCTTCCATGCCAAAAGAGCACTTGGAAAATTTGACAAATAATTTGTGGTTTTAGAGCAATTGCAAGAGTAGGTCTACATGCTGAAGATGTTTTTTCCATGTTAGGCTGTAGATGAGAATGTCATAAAAAAAAACAAGGACAAATTTTCTGAGGTATGGTTTCAGCAGGTGATTCATGAGGCTTTGGAAAGTGGATGGGACATTACAGAGACTAATGGCATGACCAAGAATTCATAGTGGTCGTCATGAGTTTAGAAAGAAGTCTTGGGAATGTCTACTTCTTTCATGTGTATTTGTTGATAGCTCGAGTGAATATCTAACTTAGTAAAGAATTGGGCACCATGTAGTTCATCAAGAAGATCATAAAAAACATGGATAGGGAATTTGTCCTTGACAGTGAGATTGTTGAGGGCCTGTAAGTCTAGGAACATGCACCATTCCGCATCTTTCTTGAGCACCATGAGCACTGGTGATGAATAAGGACTGATGCTAGGATAAATAACACTAGCTTCAAGGAGTTCCTTGATGATTTTTTAATTTCATTCTTTTGGGCGAAAGGATATCGATATGGGTGAACATTCAATAGTTGTGCCCCTGTGACCAAAGTGATGCTATGATCATGTTCCCCTCTAGAGGGTGGAAGCTCTTTAGGTTTTTAAAATACTTGCTAGTGATGGTTTAAGACTTGTTGCATCTCAAGATGAATATGAGGAGTAGTGGGCTCTATGGCCTAGATGGCATTAAACTGGGCAATAACTCCATGATGGCCCTTTTTTAAAGGGCTCCCACACATAGTTTAGTTTGATCATATCAGATATCATTTAGAAGGAAATATTGTTCCATTTGTGCTACCCATATTGTGGTCCAAGTAAAGGGCTCCCGCACATAGTTTAGTTTGATCATATTGGATATCATTAAGAAGGAAATACTGTTTCAGTTGTGCTACCCATACTGTCGGATTAGAGACATCAAATTTATACATATCCAGCTTGGGTGGCCGAGGGTGGGAATATTGGTCATTTCCATGGAAGTGAATATGATGGCTAAATTCTCCTTCAAGTTCTTCATTAAGACCATGTGCCTCCAAATGCAATGTCGACGTGCCCACTTTGAATTGATACATGAATTTATGCATCTAGTCTGCTAGGTCCTTGAAAGAATCCAACTATTTTAAAAGGTGTTCAATCTTCTCATTTGCCATGGCTTGAGCTCTGGTTTCTACTATATAGAGATCTTGGTATCTTATCGTCAATTTGAAAAAAATTGGGACCACTAGAAAATTGAAGCTGACGAGTGAGTGGTACCACTACAATTAGCTCATCATCTTGAATCTTATGGGCTAAATCTCTTGTAAGCATCTTGGGAAGGGCTTAGACATTTTATTTTTTTACTCCGAACGAAGTTTTACTTCTTGCTGATCAATACTATAGTGGCCAAATTCCAGAAAACTTGATCCTGTCCAATGTCCTGTGAAAATTGGCCCAGACTATAGAAGCCACAATCCTCACTGTGTAGATGGTCAGATCTGCCTGCGAAACCCTAACGACTAAATGTGAGTTGGACTGCAGCAACTATAGAACCCCAAATGCTAGATCTGAATGTTACTGTGGTGGTAAAACCTCAACTGGTGGATTTGATTGTTGTGGCAACAAAAAAATCCCTAATGATAGATCTGAATCATACTGTGGTAGTAGAACCCCAACCTGTAGATATGGTATGGAAAATTAGATAATGGGCGATCTTTAGAGAGTCGATAGAACTATGGTCACAAAGGAGTGTCAGGTGCTATAGATCACAATATACATAAGGGTCCAACAATAATACTTGACCCAATCTTGTAGGGCACTAACTAAGGAGGATCAGTTGTACTCTTAGCCGTACTACCAGACTACCCTATTGTATGCGTGAGTAATCTCCCCGAGTGTTATTCTCAGTGTACTGTAGCAGCAAGACGGCTGATGCTTATATAAGTCGAGGTTTCAGGTGAGCCTAAGGGGATTCCATTATAGCTAGAGGGTATGTGGAAGTCAGTCTATGCGTGGTTCTGTCTAATGTGTTACTACTTGAAGGGGTACCCATAGGGGTTATAAGGGATTCTAATAAGCGTGACCATCTCTTGTATTTCCTGCATGCATGGCTCCCCAAATCTATAGGTTTATGTGCTCAATGACATATCCTATGGTTTAAAGATGCGAAAACACGTCTCTAGCCTAAAAACATTATGCCAAAATGGAGGTACCATTGGCCCTAGAAAGCACTCTAATACCACTATTTATGCTCTTGACCTACGAGAAATTCCAGAATACAAATTTTGCGAAGAAATGCAACCCATAACATAGAACAAATGAGAAAAATAGCAAGTATTTTATTATTTAGAGATGAAGAAATGTTCACTTGCCTCTTTGAGGGGGAAGCCCCCAACGGAGCAGATCTCGATTACAAAATAAGACTCGATGTCTCTCAATGGGGAGTCTCTATCCTTTATATAGGATTCATACATACAATACCATGGGTCATTACCATGGTTCTCTCAATACCATCTATCTAATACCATGTCCCATTTGCAACTAACTGTGGTCCCTTTCATAAATGTGGGTCAACCACTTACAATTATTAATACCGGCTTTATTGACTCTTTGACTAGATACAACTATGACTTGACCCTATTACATAAATAAAAGGCTTAGGGTTGGACATTAACATAATTATAAGTATAAGGGTCATTTTTGTAAAGTTGATTTTATTTCATTTCTTTGCTACCACATAATGAAAGAAGGTTTCCCCACTTTGAGTAGGGCTCGAAGACGTAGCCCATCTTGGATGAACTCCATAATAAAATCATTTTTGTGCCTGTGATCTCATGGTTTCCTTATGATTTCCACTTATTCTCGATGTGTTAAGTTACTTGGTTAATACGCTCTTTTATATTAAATTATTTATGCATCCTTGAAGTTAAAATATTTGGATCAACAATCAAGCCATTTTGTATTAACACCAAAGTTTTGGGGATTTTTGGATGTTTTGAAAACTAGAGACAATCTTTATGAACATATAGATACTTTTTTTCTTTTTTCTGGTGTATTTTATGTTTTAATGTGTGTTTTCAATGAAAATATACATGTATGCTTACAACTGTAATTAATGCGATAGATGCCAAAATAATACATAATTTTCTAACAAATTGACTAATGCATTAGATTCTCTTGGAAGATGTCGATTAGTAATAAACTCAAATGGTTTTTCCAAAGGATGAAATCTTAAGATTCTATAGAAATATTAGATAAAGAATGTGATAATGAATATTCAAATGCATAACCACTAGTTGGGAGTGTAACCTAACCACTAAGTTGGAATCACCAAGAAAAATAGCCTTTGAAAGGAGTCTGATAACTATAGTGTACTCGGCAACATTATTAGTAGTGTGATTAAGGAAGACTCTACCAAAACTAAGCAGCTTTGAAGTAGGCGTGTAAAGCACCTAGGAAGCTGATGCAACATGTCAACTATGATGACTGGAAGCTTTTGCATAGACAACATATGGAAAGAGTAGTGATGACATCTGTGTAAAATATATAGGCATGAGGAAAACAACCAAGTTTTACAGAACCACATTGGCCCTGACTTTGACTGCACAAATCTGGTTGCATCAAGCATTGACATTCAACACAACCCCTATCCTAGAAACATAACTCTAGAATAGATTGTCTCCAAATAGAAAAATGTAGATACACAAAATTTTGCCCCCCATCCAGAACACCCTCCCCCAAGAAAATGCATTTTCAAAATTACCTAACAATCATCCATTGGCCATCTGTAAAATCGAAGGCTTCAATAGATCCACTATCATCGACCTTCCAAACCTAACTTTGTGCCACACTTCCCATTCTATCCTTCATAATGGCCTTAATTTTTCCATCACCCCTAATAAAATCCCAATTGGTGATATATATATATTTTTTTGGTCAAGAGTGGAGCCTTCAATTAACCAAAAAAAATATTATATATGGTACACATATTTACAAGTGTAAAGACCAAAAAAAGATAGAGTCATTGATGATTAACAAACAACAAGGTCAACAAAACCCAAAACCTTACGCACAAAACCTCCAACCATTTTAAAACCCGATATCCATTCGATAAGAACCCAATTGATCCTACTGTCCTCAAATATATGACATCGAAAACTTGCACGGCACTTACCTGCTTCACGGAGCCGATATAGATTATAAACCATTGGTCTATAAAACTTCAGGTTTTCTCTTAGACTTAACCTCTAACCATTTTAAAACCTGATATCCATTTGATCAAGAACCCAAATGATTCAACGGTCCTCAATGATATCGCACCAGAAACTTGCACGACACTTAGCTTCTTCACGGAGCCGATATAGATTATAAGCCATTGGTTTATAAAACTTCGGGTCTACTCTTAGACTTAACCTCTTATCATTTTAAAACCCAATATTCATTTGATAAAAACCCATTTGATCCAATAGTCCTCAATGATATCGGATCAGAAAAATGCACAACACTTACCTGCTTAAAGGAGCCAATAAAGATTATAAACCATTGGTTTATAAAACTTTGGGTCCGCTCTTAGACTTAACCTCTAACCATTTTAAAACCTGATATCCATTCGATAACGAAGGCCATCGAAACCTATGGCCTGCGGCCCTTCAACTAGCATATTGTTTACCAAATACTCATCCCCCATATTTAGCTATGGCTTAATCATTGACTGTGGGATTGATGGTTAGGATTTATTGCATCACTTAAACCAGGCTCAAGGAATTCTACTCTCTCCTATTTCTGCTAGTCTTCCTCCTTCTCATTATTATGCCATATATTGGGCTACCTGTCATTAACAATCATCACACAGTTTACCAGAGGGTATAGAATCCCAGTCGTATTGAATATAGCTTTCCTTACATAGCACTGCTTCATTCACTAGATGATCAGCTAACATATTGAATTTTCTTCGCACATGAACAAAGCTGACATTTATTGGGGTTCACAAGTGGGAATGAATACGTTGAAATAACTATGAGAGCCTCCAATGTTTCGACACTTTTCTAGGTGTCATTCCATTACACATTTTCTTGGTTGCATTAATGACCAATTCAGAGTCAACTTCGATGATGGCATTGTGTAAATTTGACTCCATCAAGATTTCCAAGCACTGCTCTAAGGCCATGAGATCCACCATGTTATTAGTGGCAGTCCCCAAATGACTGTGAAAGATATCCTTTATGCACACTTGCTCATCTCTTACGACATCGGCAAATCTAGCCATCGTTGGGTTGCCTTTAGAAGCCTCGTCTATATTGGTTTTCAAAAAACCATGAGGAGGAGGCTTCCAGATATCTTTACCAACAATTATTTTTCTCACACCCTCGTTAGTGCCTTGGGGAACTAGAGAATGGAGACCCAACTGCAATAGTATGGGAGCATTCTGGGGTGAAGGAGGGTCCTCAGGAATTTTCCACATAAGGGCTCTGGTTGTATCTTTGAGTTGTCGTAAAATTTGGATAATGATGTTCTGGGTTGAGCCTGTTTTGTTCTTGAAAATATTTCCATTGTGTTCTTTCCAGACATCCCAGATAATAAAGCCTAGAACCAAAGTCCAAGCCTTGTTAATGAATTCATTACCTGAGAATTATTTCCTCCAATTATTCAAAGTGTTGGTGATGCTGAGCCTATCCATGTCAGTTTGCTTGAACACTGAGGCCTCCCAATCCCACAAGGTAGAGGTGAAGGGGCAGAGGTTTAGTAAATCATCCATCATCTCCGCCTATAAGCCACATAGATGGTATTTGGATGGGCCAAAAAAGCCCATTTTCATATTATTCTCCCATGTGAGAATTTTCTTTTGGTGAACCAACCACATAAACAACTTGATTTTCATCCGTTGCGAGTTCTACCAAAGGTCATTCCAAACCTAGTCAAGGTTTGGATAATCAAAATATAGGGCCATGCAATTAGCTTCTTTGAGCTTAAGGGTGCCTTTGGTGTTTCAACCCCATCTCAGTTGTTCAGACAGGGATGACACCACAATATTCCTCTGCTCCAAGTCAAGAGCAAGAGAATCTTCCTAGGCCTTCAAAGGTCTCTCTTCACTATAACCAAAATCCTTCCACATTCTCCATTTACCATTATCCCTTACCTAATCCCAAAAGTCACTTATCATAAGTAAACCTTTGTTGTCAGTGTCATTTTTGAGAGCAGTTAGTTTTTCTCTAAACAAATTTGGTTCCTGCTGCCAGTTATCCTCCCAAAACTGTGCAAGTTTCTCAGCTCAGATGTCCTAGAAGCTATGCTATTAGACAATATCTCTATTCCTCCAAGCAAGGTTCCAAATGTGGGAGCCCTTAATGAGCCCTGAAATCTGGATATGATCCCTCTCTTGCCAATTATTTTCATATTTTTTCTTACAAAGCTTGGCCCAAGGGGTGGCCGATTCCTTAAGCCACCTCCACCAAAGTTTGGCTCCCGAAACACTACTGAGGATTTCATGGTCATGAAGCCCCAAACAACCATGGGCCTTAGGTTTTCAGAGCTTGTCCTAAGCTACCAAAGCCCACTTCTTTTTCTCTTCCTATTTGCCCCAAAGAAAATCTCGTTGAATACTCTTGATTTGTTGCATAACTCTTTTAGGAGAAGGAAGAGCTGAAAACATGAAATTGGGTATAGCCTGTAGGACAACCTTTGTAAGCACAAGATGCCCCACCAAATTCAAAGACATGTAAGTCCATTTCCTCACTTTGTCCTTAATTTTGTTAGTTACGTGCTCCCACACTCCCTTGCTCAGATGTTTGTCAGTAAGAGGCATTCCAAATTACTTGGAAGGTAACTTATCCCTTTGAAACCCAAGAATTCTAGTGAGGTTCCTCTAAATAGAAATGTTAGTGTTAAAACAGAACACCTTTGATTTATCAAGGCTTACCTTTGTACCAGCAACCAATGCAAATTCGTTCAATATTTCTTTGAAAGCTCTGTTTTCCTTGACCGTAGGAATGCCCTGCAGCATTGTGTCATTAACAAATTGTTGATGAGTAGAAGTAGCACCATCTAGGGTAAGTTTCAGACCTTGGATTCTTCCTTCAGCATTTTCCATTTTGATCGCTCTGCCTAGCCCTTCCATCATGAGAACAAAGAGGAAGGGGGAGAGTAGATCTCCTTGTCTGAGACTCCTAAAAGGCATAGAGGTTCTAGAGGGAGGTTCTAGAGGGAGAGTCGTTAAGCAGAATGGAGAAGTTGGTGTGGATACAAGGGCCATAACCCATCTTATCCGATTGTGGTCAAAGCCATAATCTCTTAGCACTGCCCTGATGTCAGATCAGTTTAGCTTATCATAAGCTTTCCCTGGTTCAAGCTGCATGATCATACTAGCTTGCTTATCACTCTTAAGAGAGTGTACCACCTCCTAAGCTTGTATGATGTTGTTAATAATTTGTCTTCCTTCCACAAATCCAGTTTGCTCCTTTGAGACGAGAGCAGGAAGAAGAGGCTTCGGTTTTTTAGTGATCACTTTGGAAATAATTTTGTACACCACATTACATAAGACTATGGGTCTGAATCTTTCTGGTGTCATAGTTTTTTCCTGCTTTGGAATCAAAGCTATGAAAGAGGCATTAAGAGCTTTCAAAACATTTTTGGATCTTCTAGAGTTTTCTTCAACATCAAGGATATTTTGTTTGATTATTTTCCAGCAAGCTCTTTCCCATTTTGCATCTCATTGATAACTTCACTAACCTCCTCTTCAGACACTGGCCTATTAAGATTTTGGTTGTCTTCCCTAGTTACAAGCTTAGGAATGAACTTTGTGAATTTGTTAATGAACCGAGATCTGTCGATGAGAGGCTCCTCTACTATGCTAAGGAAGTGTTGAACTAGGATAGATTCCATTTCTTTCTGAGAGACGAGCTCTTTCCCTTGAGAATCTTTAAGTTTTGAAATTATCTTATGAGATTTGTGATCCAAGGTTGATCTATGAAAAAAAATTGTGTTTCTTTCTCCTTCTCTAATCCACTACACCCTCAATTTCTATCTCCAAAAAATCTCCTCTTGCATGCACCAATCATCCCATTTGATCTGAAGAGAGTCAGCTTTAATTTTCCATTCCTCAGTAAAACCTTTTGAGATGATGATCTGATTAATCTCCTGGAGTTTCTGCTAAACTTCTCTTTTGGATTTAAAAATATTACCAAACTCTTTTTTGTTCCAATATTTAAGCCTAGATTCGATGTGTTTAAGTCTCTGATGCAACATGAACATTTTAGTGCCTTGAATGGGCATATCTTCCATCCACCATTTGTCAATATTGCTGGTGAAGATAGGGAGAGAGAGCCAGATATTTTCAAACCTAAAATGTCTATTCCTTGGTGTACCCATAAAAATAGCTTCAAGCTGGACAGGCCAGTGGTCTGAGCCTCCAAAGGGAAGGATTAAAGCTGACATATTAAGGCCTATGAGAAGGAGGTCCTTTAAGATTATGAATCTATATAGTTTAGGGGTGACTTGAGAAGCCCCTCCCCTCTTATTATTCCAAGTAAATGTGCCATTTAGTATTTCAGTGTCCACTAGCCCCATGTTATTCATGGAGTTCTGGAAGGAAATGTAGTCTCTGCCTAGTTTTTTTTCTCTGTAAGAGATTTGATCATATTGAAATCCCCAACCAGGATCTAGGGCATATCAGGATATCTCTCTCTCAGCTTCTCAAGGTAGGTGAGAAGCTTAAGTTTGTCTTCTAGTTTCTGAGGATCGTAGACATTAGTGATCATGTAGATATCCTTATCACCCAAAGGTTGAATCACCGGTGATAGATAGTTCCTAGAAGCTTTAGCATCCAAGATTTCAAGTTTTTGAGGATCGCATAGAGTAAGAATCCCACCCACCGATTTATCCACTTTAACCTCTAGATACTCATACTTGATTAACTATTTGTTGTGTATCTCTCTGATCTTATCCATTGAACATTTTGTTTCCTGAATGAAAACCATATCTGATTTTTCTTCTTTCATTCTACTGCTAAGAGTTCGTTGTTTCCTTTTACTTCCTAGACCCCTAATGTTACAGGTTGTAAGCTTCATTAAGAATGGTTTTTAAAGGAGTAACTGGTAAGATCCCTCATCTTACCTGAGTTAATCATAAGTTTCCCACATTCGGTCAGCAACTCATTCTGTTTTTTTCTTCCTCTTTTCCTACCTGGGTTCTTGGAAGAATGCATCAGTGTATCCTCCATCATTTTCACTCCCATATTCTCCTGGCTATCATGGTTTATTTTGACTTTAGAACACTTTGTTTCTGATCTCCAAAGGAAGAGATATTGGACCCTGTCAAATTCCTCTTTTGGCAGAGAGTCTACCTACTTGGTGATTCCCTGCTCCATAAGCTTTTCTAGATCTAAGTTCTCCCTCTCTAGAATCTCCTGCAGTTCATGGTCTTCTATTCTAGCCTCACTTGGGGTCATCTCGTGGTCCCTACTGAGCTCCATAATGCTCGGCATATCATCCTTTTGTTTGTTTTTTTCTTGTGTATCCTCCATATTAGCATCCCTTTCATTCTCAGTGGGAATATTCTTTGGTTCTTAGTTTGTCCTGTTATTTTTTACTTCTTCTTCTAATATCTTGAAACTATTGTGGCTCAGTTGTCCATCTTCATTGATTTTCTTTTGGTATGCTTGCCTCCTTTCCCTTTACCCCTAACCTTAGTAAATCCTTAGGGATCCTTTCCTATAGTGGCTTTCATATTGCTCTCCAACTTGTTCAATGGGCAGTCCCTGTATAGGTGCCCATGTTCATGGCACTTATGACACCTAAATGGGATGTGTTCATAGTCCACTGCTTGCACCCATTCCTCATAATATACTTCTAAAATGATTGTATCTAGAGGCACCTCAGGTAAGTCCATTTCCACACATATCCAGGCAAAGGAAGTGTATTTTCCTCTTATAGTAGCATTTGAGATATTTATAAAATTCCCTAGCTTGTTGCCGATAGCCTTTAGAGACTTCGTTAGCAAATCATCTAAAGGAAGGGAATAGAATATTATCCATATGGGCACTGTGGTGAAAGTTTCTCATTCTGGGACAAAGTTCATTACCCATGGTCTCATATAAAGGCCTACCAAAGTGTAAAAATAGGGTCCTCCCTCGAACACTCTATCTTTATCCTCTAAGCTTGTAAACACCACCATAAAGAATCCCTTGGACCCAAGGTGAAGGTCAATTTCCCCCTTTGGTTTCCAGTGGTTCCTTATCCATGCTTGCAATTCTTTCTCCATCAACCAAATCCCCATAAATTTATAGATAACAACATATTCTGCCATGTGGTCTCTGTGCACCTGCAGTGCTCGGTCACTTAAAACGACTCGAGGAATAGTGGTCAACTTGGGTTTACAGACCATTGATGTACTCATAGGAGCAAATTTTTGACTTCTAACCTCTGTCCTCTTCTCCTTAATAGCTTCCTCATGATTCTCTTCTTGTCCTTGAGGTCTAATAGTTTCTGATTTTTCTATATTCTTAGCTTATGTTACCACCTCCGTTGGTTTCTTGAAGTGATGCAATCCAACTCCCTTGCTTCTATCCGCAACCACTTGACTGTAGGAGGGAGCTGAACTCCCTCCTTCGCGCCTTGCCATGGTGACCAGCGACAAAATCCTAAAGGAAAACCCTAGTTCAGATTGCATACCGCTTCTCGTGATCCATATATTTTCACTTCCCGATTGGTGATATTATTAGTAACATAGAGGTAGCATTAAAGGATCTTAATTTATCTGAAGTTAAATATATTAGACAAGACATTTCCAATATTCTTAGATATGCCAAACCTCCATCATGCAACATAACTAAGGCAAAAAAATAGCTCTAAATAATTTGAAAAGGAACAAAAACATAATTATTTTAAAAGCAGACAAAGGCAATGCAATAGTAGTTATGAATTGATTTGATTATGATAGAAAAATGGAAGATCACATAAACAATAGTGGATGCTATAAAATTTTAGATAAATACCCTAGCACCAAAATTCTTAAGGAGGTCACCAAGAAAATTAAAGGTTCCTCTCTAGATGTTATTACAAAAAAGTGAATCACCCCTACTATCTCAATCACTCCTAGAATATATGGTGCTCCAAAATCCATAAAGAATGCAACCCATTAAGACCCATAGTTAATAACAATAGGTGTTATCGGGAAATCTAGTGTCTATGTAGAGCTGCTAGTCCCACTAAGACGAGTAGCTATTTTAGAAACAAATAGATTAAAGTTACTTTCGTTTTCCTTTACGAGAAGCAGATAGGAGAAGAGAAAAGAATACCAACCTCAATCTTTCGCTTGGTTCCTTGCTTGTTCCTTCTCCCCTTTGACGGACCTTTGCCGCTCCTCCCTTGATTACTCCACTTCAAAGAGTACCTATAAAGTCAAAGAAGCATAATACCTTCAAAGTGCGGAGATCTACAATCATAAACAATATAGGACCAGATATATATTGACCACACAAATGCATATATTATCATACATACAAGAATGTGGAGGAAAACTTGAATAGCTTTATTGATATAAATATTAGAAGAGAGGATTACAACCCATTGATTTGATCCAGCGTCATCGTCCCAACATGAAAGCCCTCGGTTTATGGACATATGTGATTGGGGTTGTAGTGCCCAAATATGTCTATAACAGTTGCCCCATAAAGTATGAGGTCGTAAATCTTTGATGTCAGATGAAATGCTTTATCATGAGGATCTAAGGTTTTTCGAACTGGAAGGTGACCTGCAATAAGATACAATACAATACATTATCTTCATAACATTTTCATGATCTAGCTAAGGTGGGCATTCCCATGCTCAGCTTTATAAATTCATTTTCATGTACATAGGCTAAACAACTGTCTGTGGGGCAGACTGATGATTCTGATAGAGCCATCATCCTTTGATTCAGATGATCATCTGTGCAACAATGATGTACATTTGATGTATTTATTTTCCTAAATATATTGCAGCTCAGATGGATGAAACTATATCCGGGGTCTTCAAGCTCGTCCAATCTTCACCCGAAGTACAAGTTGATCCATGCGAAAAATGTTCTGGAGTCGAACATGGAAAGACATCGCTTGATTACCAGCCAATGATGTAAGTTGTTAACAGGCGCAAGAGGAATCAATGATAATTATGATGACCCTCAAGGTACTACAATACAATTTGTGTGGTGTGAAAATGGGACTTGGTGTCGAACACCATGCAAAATCTTTCGGTCGAAGGCCATTGATGTAAACCTATCGCCGGAAGTGAGAAACTTGCCATTG
>APFE030311013.1:0-11178 GCA_000404065.3 Pinus taeda | reverse complement strand
TGTTCTGAAGAGCTGAGGTTTGAGACTTGCTTAGGAAGCTGGCATAGGTGGTGATAGACCCATACCGACTGCAAATAATCAAGGTGACGATATTTTTGTGTAACAGGGATTTTAACTCTTTGCCGAGTCAAATCTACAATTCTCAATGGTCAAGACCCCCCCTTTAATAAATCTCTGCTGCATAATTCATCCACAACCTAGTATAGCCCTTCATTCATATCCTTTATTGGGACTCTTTTAAATCCTCATAAACGTTCATGGTGCCCTATGCCTGAACATATAATCACCCCTCTCATTACCCCTCGACACCTTCCATCACATCTTTATTTCCATTATAACCCTTCTTGCTTCGCAAAGCATCCTTAACTTACCCTTTCCATGCTTTTTTCAGTCTTTATACATGTATCAATCCCTGCCTCTATTGCTATCGCAATTTCTCCATTTCCGCGGTTATACTGCGCCTTCCTCTTTCGCATCCTCTAAGTGAGAGCCTTCTAGATTTCAAATGCAATTAACAGCAACACATATGATGTCGGGTTTGTTCCCCAATCATAAATCACAATCAGTAGAACCCATGGCCCATACATAAAGCGTTGCATGATATGGCGGACTTTCCGCAATTATTAAACATAACACATACTTTTATCGAGTCTGCTTCCCCCAATCGCAAATCGCAATCGGAAGAGTTCAAGGGCTTATGCATAAGCACGATGTGATATGGCGGACCCGCTGATGTTATTAACCACAACGCATATATATATCGGATCTGCTCCCCCAATCGCAAGTCGCAATCGGCGGAGCCTGGGGCTTATACATAAAGCACACTACGATATACCGGACCCGTCGGGACTATTAAACACAACATGTATATTTATCGGGTCTGGCGTATTTCTAATCAAAATTGGCGGAGTTCAGGGCTTATGCATAAGACGATATGCGATATGGCGGACCCCCTGAGATTATTAAGCGCAACATAATATGGTTTCAGGTCCGCTTTCGCCATCGCAATATCGGAGTTCGACAGTTCAATAAGCACAGTTCCTCTCCACTGAAATGATGTGATGCGATAGTGTTTCACAGACCCAATAGGGTATGGATTCCCGTTTGTAATATTTCAAGTCCAAATTTCAGATCTGGTTCTGTGTTATGCAATGATTTTCAATTTAAATCAAGTTTACAGTTGCGGGACTTAATCAATGCGTGAATTAAAAAATAGGGGCCGATTCTTTCACATTTGTTCCTTTTGATGTTATAAATGTTTAATGAAGGCGAGACTTATGTTTTTTAAGTATTTATATCATATTTTCATAAGCATAGCTGATGTCTGTTATCTCTGCAGGCAAGGACTGAGAGAAGGCAAGCGAGTTCGAAGAATGGATTTATAAGCATCAAGTATGGCTACAGATAAAAGATGCATGAGCGGATCCGAAGAGTTTATCTATGCGGATATGTTTATTTAAAGATTTGGCTTTAGGCATTGGCGGTCATGTTTCCAGGTGTTACCTGTGTGTTCCGAAGGTTATGCGGTCTCGGGCCTTATCATGAAAAAATGACATGCATACCTCCTCCTTTCAATTGGCATCTATTCATTTCCCTAGGAAATGAAACGCTCCAGCAGATGTGGCCTTTATGTGTTAGCGGTTACATCGACTGTTCTACGATTGTATATTCTAATTTTTAAATTGAAAAGAAGAGGGAGGTGAAAGGTTAAGGGAAGACGGAGGGTCAGTTCCTTCTGCAAAAATATTACCTCCAGAGATGAAGGGAAGGCCTTTTTGGGAAAAACAACTTTTGATTTATTGTGAATAAAGAAGACTGTTTGGGTCAAGAAGGATCCTTTTGTTTCAGATTTATTTTTCTCTGCTTTCATGTGTTTAGAATCATAGTGTTGTTGTTGGGATAAAGATAAATTTGTTTTTCTTGGTGCATATTGATAACATACAGTTCATGGTTATTCCTGGTTATTCGAATATAATTCAATAGCATGTTTAACTCATGAACGATTTTTGATTCTAAACTTTGTTAAACATCAGTTGCAAGTGTTATTTGTATGGAAAGGAATGTGTATTCCTGTATAAGTAATTGGATTGCAATTAGGATTTAATACAGCCTTTTTCTTATGTGAACCAGTAATTGATTCATTTGGACTTGGAATCTATATATGATTTTTAACCTCTTTTGTTATGCTCATGCAGGATAGATTAGGATAGTTAGGACTAGCTTAAGTAGTGAGAAGTAGTGTAGATAGGATGTGATACATATAGGTTAGCTGTTTCTTTTTTTGATTTGATTGAAGTCTTCCTCTAGGAGGTAATCTCTCAACTCCTTTAACAGTTTACAGGATCATTTAAAACCCATTGGAGCTAGCCACCCCAAACGAAAGCAGATCTAATTGGGGTCTGTGATCGGGTTAGTTCCCCTTGTTGGTATAGCAAAAATTCGTCGCGTCAATAGTGGGTCATCTTATTTATGGCAGCTGATATTTTTCTTGGATTCCTCTCGTCGAGAAGTGTAGGATTGATCTAACGATCATCAGATTCCTACATGTATTCATGGAGATATGAATTTATTTGTATTTCTTGACAATTTGTCAAGGTCGGCCAGCATGTAAAAGAGTGTTGCACACCCCCAGCCAAACCTCAACGTGGGATATAAATAGAGGATACCTTGAGGCATTAGATCACTCACCTCATCCTCACATCTCTTCTCTCTCCTTGTCTCTTGGGTATACAAAGGAAAGAGGACGCAACTCTCATGTGGGAAAGAGGATGTGACTAGGGAATCATTGTGAGAGGACGCAGTTAGGGCAGCAAGGATGCAGGAAGGTACGACAATCTTGTTTGGGGTGATTTAGGCCTGCGTTGACCAGCGTATTGCCTCCATTGACTGTGGCTTTGTGTGGGAAACCTCTCCTAGGCTAGGGACAACCTGCATTGACTTGTTGGAGAGCTCATTTGGGACACTGTTGACTGGTAAGGGATGGCTACAGTATGTTGCAACATTCACTGTTGTTTTGACCACATTACATTGACTATTTTGGGCTGCTATCACTGTTGTTGGAGACTGAGTTCTCCTAGGTTGTCTTGGGCACATTTGGGAGATCACTCTTGCTATTGTTGTTCAAGGGTTCCATTACCGTTGTTGTAAATCACATATTTGTGATATTGTTCTATCTCTCTCTCTGTGTGTTGAATTATTGAAGAATATAGAAGAATTGATCAAAGGCTTTCCCCGCATTGGGGGTTTGTCCCTGACTAGCGCCACATCTTGTGTCTCTTGGCTTGGCTTGTCTTTTGTTGATTTCATTTATGTTCTATCAACATTTTACTTTTATGTTAATGTGATTGCTATACTGAAAATTGACATTGGGCTAATAAAAAGAATTGAAGTAAATTTCTCTAAGCATAGAACATACCATAATTTAACATTTTAATTAAGGTGTTGTGCATTTCTCTATATTCATTGTACCTCCTACTCTATAAAGGAGAAGGCAAGGGTATATGTTTAATTAATTTAGTTTTTAGAGTAGTAGTGGGTGAATGGTAGAATTTGAAGCTTTTAGTGTATTTATTATTTTAAAAAATAATAAACAATGTTGTGTTTTGAGTTTGAGTATTGTTTACTTATTGCTACTTTCTTCACCTTGATTTGTGTTTTAGTTCCTAGTAATGTTAGATTTGTTTAAAACCCGGTAAATTGATTCACAATCTTTAAAGTATAAAAACTCAGAACCATAAACAACTGATATTCTGGAAACTTAAATCACAAATACACTGAGTTTTCTAACTTAATATACACAATGAAAAATAAATAAGAAGACAAACGCATCAAACCATAGAACACAAGATATACCTAGGAAACCCCAACTCTGGGGAAAACCTGCAACACTATGTATTTTATTATTCTTCTGCATCAAAGGATTTTTTTTTAGAATTACAAGAAGGGAGAAACTTCCCTTTTGTCACAAAAATGAGACTGATCAATTGATTTGATCACTGCCTTCTCTATCTGCCAAAAGATCGCTCAAAGTTGCCTGTCCGTGCACATGTGTGAGTGAAAATTCTCTCCTCCAACGCACATGTGTGAATTGGAGTTGTGAAACTGATCTCAGGGCTATGATAATTCAACTTCTACTTGATCTGAATCTCTCCTGCAAGTTGAACCTCTGCAAATCGTTGAACTATTTTCTCTTCCTTCATTGTACTCATACTTGCTTGTGCTCAATTTACTTACCACCAATTTGCTCTGTCTCTTATAATTTTGACCTCAACTCTAATATGCTTCTCAACGATTGAGATTGAATTATGATAAATGGCTAATATGAATTATAAGTTAACTTAGTAACTTTTATTTTTTCCTAATTCTAACTTTAGTAAATAGTTAAATAAATTAATATTTTGCTAAAGTGGTATTTTTTTGTGTTCTTCTACTAGTCTGAGCACTTAGACAAGCATAACACTTCTTCTCTACTCCAATCAACACTCCCTCTTCGAGAGGAAGGTGTTCTACACTACACCCATCTTCTCTATGAGGTAAACAAATCTGGTCCCTGGCAAATCTTGTTGAGAAATCTATATGGCAGCACTTACGCTGATTTCCCTTACTTGATTATTGCTTGTGACATTATATTAACTTATTCTTGTTGTTCTTATTATGTTATATTTCATCAAACAATTACCAAAACCATAAAACAATGAAGATCACAAAAACAATGAACACAAGATGTAGGCTCTCTGCTAGGGGAAAACCTAGTCAAAGTTATTTTCTTATAGAAGCAAATTCAAATGATAAATCCAAGACCAAAAACTCTAGACCAAGACCTCCTTTAAGCACCAAGTCAGCCCTCCAACAAAAGCCCTTCCAACTAGTCAAAGTCAAACAAAGTCAACAAGTGTCAAAACCTTCTAGAACTGTTGCAAACTCAGAATTCCGGCCACCAACATCTAAATTTTGGACTTGCAGTAGGTCTGCAACTTCGTTCCCCTACATAATCTCATAATTTCGTATGTGTGACAAAAAATGGTCCAAAAACTAGGTCAAAACTTCGATTTTCCTTCCTCCTTGCTTCAACTTCTCTCTCCTTCGAGTTTCTTGGCTTATTCCTTGAATTTTTCACTCATATATTGCAGATCAAACTTCTTGTGATAAGGTGAGATAATAAGGTCCAAATCACTTGTATTTATACCCTTTTCAAGTGGTTTAATAACCTCTTCTAGACCGATTTGGTATTGGAGGTCAATATTGACAATTTTGACTCAAAAATAATTATTCTTTCTTATTAAAATTTTTCCAATAGTGTCTTATACATAGGAAAAAAGCTCTCTTGACTTATGACACATCTCTTAGTGACTTGACAAACCCTAGGAACATGAAGTGCATGCTTGACCTAGATGACCACTTAAATGAAGCATGAAACCCATGCTTGAAAAATAATAATTTTCTTTCTTATTTTAATAAATACATAAGATATACATAATACATGAGTACAATGAAAATTATGAAGACCAAACATAGTTACATTTTCAACACTCCCTCTTAACTAGAGAGGTATTCATAATTGTATAGTCGATACAAGGATTCTCTAAAGAGTTCTCATAAGAAGAATTTCATAACAACATGCACCGTGCTAGGGATCTAGATACCATCTAGGCTCACTGCTAAGGTATCGACCCATCTAGGTACCATCTAGGCTACCTGCTATGGTACCATCCCAATAGGGATCTAGTGTCACCTAGGCTACCTGCTAAGACACCAGGTGTCATCTAGGTTACCTGTCAAGACATCAACTCTTGCAAGGTTCTAGGTATCATTTAGGCTACCAACCAAGATACCAACTCAACAAGGATCCAGGTGTCATCTAGGCTACTTTTCAAGACACGAGGTATCATCTAGGCTACTTGCCAAGACACCAACCTAACAGGGTTCTAGGTATCATCTAGGCTACTTTCCAAGATAATAACTCAACAAGGATCCATGTGTCATCTAGGCTACCTACCAAGACACCAACCCTAACAGGGTTCTAGGTATCATTTGGGCTACCTACCAAGATACCAATAGGGATCTAGGTACCATCTAGGCTACTTACCAATGTACTAACCCAACCCAGGATCTAGGTATCATCCAGGCTACTTGCCAAGATACCAACCCTAACAGTACCATCATACAGGCTATTCAAGCTAAGGTACAACTTGTCACCATGATCTAGTCAGTGCTCCAAGGTCAAACCTTTTTTAGCTACTTGCCCAATCCTTCAGATCTCATTCTCTCCTCATGGCCTTCATTTGTCATATGAATGCTAGTCCTGGCCTAGTGCATGACACATGAAGCATGTCCATCATGATTCCCTCTCAACAAGGGAGGATATACACAAAAGAGATTATATCCAAGCTCCCTCTCAACTAGGAAGATATGTCCAACATTAGCTACTTTTTTCTTCCAGTGGAGATCATAGTAGTAGTAGCTACATAGGCTCCTTCTTTAGCATCATCATGTCATCGAAGTACATCAACCTTCCTGAACATCATGGAGCCATCCTTTAACACTTGTGACAACGTTCTGGTCATCAATCTTGCACATCACTTTCATCTTGTCACCATTAATGAAGGAATTATATTGATCCTTTTCAAACTTCGAGTTGATCATAGTGATCTCCTTGTTGTATGAACTTGACCTTAAGGTTATCTTCTCACATTGCTTCCGTTTAATCTCGGGATGAACGCATCTTGTCTTTATAGTTACCAAGTATGTTGAGCTTGCCTCAACATCTTTTATATATTCCTCATCATGATGACCTTTCCATCAAAGCATCAACATTATTATGATCCATCTCCATATTAATATTTTGTTGAAGAATGTAATTAGTGAAAATCTTCATAATTGTATGTGTCATAGAAAAAAATATTTATAAAAGAAAATTTTATTGACTTATTAAAGCATAGATTTCATGCTTGGGTCAATAGTTAATAGGTCAAAGCACCCATTGTGTGCTCTAGGATTTTTGTACTAAGTCAAAGTCAAAATTATTATGTAAAAGACCCCTTTTGGGCTCATTGTATCAAAGAAAGAAATTTATACATGTCATGTGAACTCCTCCACCATCAAATAGGCCTCAAGCCCTTCAAAGTCGGCTCCAACTCCATTTTATATAAGTCAGCCTATATATTGTTCCTTTTGGCTCAAATGTATAGTGACAAACCATTATAAATAGCAAAGTGAAGTCAACCTATTTGGGAGTTCGGATCTGTAGCAAGAAGAGGTAGTATGATATGTGAATATCAAAAGGAATTTGTCCCCTAACTAAAAAGAGAAGGAAATACCCAACGAAGAAGAGAGAACCCTGAAAATTTATCTATTATGTCACACGTGTGGTGGGATTGAAGATCTGCAGGATGAACGTACAAAATTATGATTATAGGAGCAGTTATAGAAGAACTGAATCCATAATTAACTAGTTGGATGGATGGTTTGAGGTCTAACTTGATGGATGGAGGTAAGGTCTTTTTCTTAGGTCAAGGTTGTTTCAATTTGATTTTTCTAATGGAAGAGTTTGACTGGGTTTTCCCCTCCTTAGGGGTTTTCCCTCATCGAGTGTCTACATCTTGTGTTCTCTCTCTTTTGTGTTTGTGATCTAACATTTTTTGGCATTTGTCGTAATGGAGTACCCAATAATTAAAAGAAAGAAAAATAAACTACACAAGAAAATGTCAAGTTAAGAGAAATCATCATAATAAAATCTTATCTTTGTTTCCCTAAAGGATTTCTCAACATGGTATCAGAGTTAAGGTCGACATTGTAGGCAACAAGAAGATCACTAGAAACCAAGAAAAGGAACTATGTATGCTTGTATTGGTCGTATTGATTAAGGTACAACTAAGGAAAATATCATATTTTGAAGTGTTCTATCAAAAATCAGTCCTTTGTAAAAAGGTCGAAGTCTTGTAGAAGGCCAAAGAGTTCTCAGACATGTAATAAGGCCTCCAAAAGGTTCAGAACTAGGCTAGAAGAAGATTGCATGCCTTGACTTGCTCACTAGAAGAAGGAATCACTTCACTGTGAAAAGGAAATAAGGTTGGGATCTCTGTAACAATAAACACATTTATAGACCATAGTTCTGATCATGTCAAGCAAAAAGGGGTTAGATGCATCATTCACTAGGACCGAAAGTCTAGATCTTGAGTATAGTTAAGACTGAACCTTCTGTGAGAGAAATCAAGCTCCTGTGAATGAGTATCAAAGTCTAAAATCATCTCTAAGATCTGAAATTTATATCTCTTCTGGATTCCAAATTCAAAAATCCTAAACATCTTTAATAAGTGACTGAATTTGACTTGAAGTATCTCTCTTGCAGTCCTAACAGCCAGTGTTAGATTTACTTGTGTAAGTCCAAAGACCAAATCATTTAGAATATCTATAAGCCTACTCTAAAGGACCTGTTACTTAGTTACTGTCACCTAAATAGAGGTCGAGATTCCTGTGGTAAAAGGTCGCAAATCTAAACATATATAAAATGTTAATTCATCTTAATCCATCAATGTTTGCTTGTTCTAAGGTAGCTTGTAGCATATTTTCTTCAATTATTGAGAATAAGTATAATCCTTTTAGAAGTCTGTAGCAACCTATCCATTATATAAGTTATGCCTAACCTAGTTTAATAATCAAGGAAGACTACAAGGATCTTGAAAGAAGGTTCATTATGAAGTAGTGAAATTATTCATCTTTAGTTTGTGGAAGAAGCCTTGAAATCCTCACCCAATACAAATGCTAACATTACTTTCTATGCTATCTAACAATTTGTCTTTAGTTTGCTAAGGGAATCAAGTTCAATGGAAGATAGAGGTATGTAATTCTTGAGGTACGTATATCATGGTTCATTTGTTAAAAGGTTAGTATCTTAGGGTTTACTTGTTTGTAATATATTATATATAGTGAATGAAAATAACACACTTGAAAAACCTCATTCAGAAATCCTATCTTATAATGTCTAGGATTTATAATTAGTTCAAGTTATAAGTCAATTCATGGCAACAACGAAATAGAATAATGTCTAGGTTTTCTAGGAAACCATATCATAGTCTTGTACTTGCATACTTTTGATAGTGTTTGTCAAGAAATTATTGCAGGAAAGCTTGCAACAATTGGATTTAGAAAGAGTGTCCAAAAGAAGACTTATAAGAAATTTCAGAGAGAGTCCTTCAATAACCATGCAAGGTTTGTAAGAAAAACTCTAGGTATGCATAAAGTTTGCATCAAAAGGATATGATCATTCTTCATTTAAAATTTGTTTTACATTACTAACATATTTATGTCTAGGGTTTTGAATCATAAAGATTCTTTTTAGGGTGGTTAATCATTAGATTGAATCTACCCTCGTTATACCTTTTTTTCCCCTGGAAAAAAGTTGTAATTTTCATTAATGAGGAAAATTACATTTTGCAGATGCCCATGGCATATACTGTACTTTGGGCTAGAAAGCCTATCCTGTTTGAGAAATCAAATTTTGAGGTGTACTCCACGCAAGGAGACACTACTCTGATACTAAGATTTTCAATATAAGATATGTACTTACTCTATGCAGAGAGTATAAAAAAATAACTGTCATGTAAGTCTGCTTGATGATGCATATATGTAAGATTATATAAACATATAAACAAAAATGTATTTCAAGCTCCTTTAGAGATAGCTATTCTGATATGTCTATAAAAGGTCGATGATAGTACTGATGGAAGGTTCCATCCGTTTGCTCCAATATGCTCCATGTTCCTATAGGCATGTGCGCTGCTTCCTTGGATAGTAGATCGGCAACTGTGTTCTTCTCCCTGTATATATGTTGACAATTAAATGTGTCAAATAAGTTTATGAGTCTATGGATTTCTTCCATGATGTGTCTCAGAGAATAAGCATGACAATTTGCATTTTTGTTTATCCATTTGCATATTGTTTTTTAATATCCAAAAAGTTGTAAGTTTCTGCATTGTTTTTCCAGTGCAAAATGTATGGTGTATTTTGTTGCTGAAAGCTCAGCAAAATTGTTCGTCCCTCTGCCCAGGCCGATTTGAATTTTGTAATAATGAGTTGATGTAATATGTAGAACAATGCCCCCCCCCCCACATCCTATGTCTTGTGCTGAGCCGTCAAAATATGCCCAGGGATATGATTGGTTTATGTTCTTTGGTATGATATGCCTGGGATTGGAACTATGTTCCTCTTCTAGGATAAGTTGATAGTTAGCTATTACTTGAGCAGCGATGGCTCGCCAGTGGGGGAGGGAGTTCTAAAATATATATCTATTTCGGACAATCCATATGGCCCAACAAGTAAGTAAGGGGAGGTTCCTAGCTTTGGCTAAGGGTATAGTAGACCACCATCCCTCCCAGAATTCTCGAAGAGTCATGCCCTGCCAAAGAGGGAGCGAGGGTATATGTAAGTGAATAGTAGTCCATAGCTCTTTTATGGATGTTGATATAAGGAAGAGATGGTCCACTATTTCATTGTCGGATTTGCAAAGGCCGCACCAAAAGGGTCCATGAAAGGATCTTTTGATAATATTTTCTCCTGTTGGGATTTTATATCTCAGAATGGTCCACATGAGGAGCCTCATTCTAGGAGGTGCTTTTAGTTTCCATACACTTCGCCACCAAAGTTTGCACAGTGGAGGTTTCAATGGGTTCATAAGAGTTATATAACCCACTTTTGGTTTATATTTCCCATGCTTTGCATGTGCCCAGCTTAACTCATCCTCCCCTTCCTGTATCCTGATGTGAGATTCCGTGAGGACCTCTGTGAATTCTTTCCAACACTCTTGCCATGGTTGAGGGATCTGCAATACCCTCCCAGATTTCTAGGATTGTTGCAAAAAAGTAGAGCATTCATTGTCCGTTATCTGACTAAGATGTGTGATCCCTCTAGCTGTAAGGTGTGTTCTAAGCTCCTGCAGGAGCCTGTGGGCATTCCCGCATCCAATCCAGGGATCAATCCCTATTCCGACGGAATCTCTCGACCTTATTCTCCAAGTGAGACCTTCCCTGATAAGGGGCATTGCTTGTAGGACTGCTTTCCATATGTTTGATTTCCGGCTTGTGTCCACTGGGGTTGTTATGAAACCAGCTCACAAAAAGATAGAAAAGAGAGATCCACGCCTTAGAATTCAGCCTCTTCGAGGGGGCAACCTCCTTTACATTA
>APFE030311006.1:474272-503008 GCA_000404065.3 Pinus taeda | reverse complement strand
GTTGAGCGGCAACTTGATCGCTTGGATAGATTCGCAAATGCAAAATCATTTCAAGAATTTGATAATCAGATTCCACATCTTGAAGGGGGGGATTCCTATACTAGATCAACATGTGGAATCTTCTTTTGAAGATCTCTCTCCTCCGCATGAAACTCCAACAACAGATGATGCTTTAAGTGATGTGATTAATAGAATTGGGAGACTCAATCTTGATTCAGTCCCAACTCAATCAACGGAGCAGCCTGGACCATCTGAGAAATGTCCCCCAAAGAGGCTAACAAAGACACTTGAAAGTGTTCATCCTGATGAGGTTGGAAAGACAGGAACTAGAAATCAAACCGGCAAAATGGAGGTGATGTAGATGACTCTAATTCACCTATTGATATGGATGTTTCTTATGATTGTGAATTGAACTTGTCTACAGATTTTGAGCCAACTTCCTTCAAAGAAGCTGCTTCTAATGATGAATGAAAAGAAGCGATGCAAAAGGAGTATGATGTCCTCATAAAGAACGGCACTTGGAAGCTGGTTGGTCCTCCATTAAGAACCAAACCAATTGGCTACAAGTGGGTCTACAAGAACAAGTATAAAGATAATGGCTCACTTGACAAGCACAAAGTCAGGCTTGTGGCAAAAGGTTTTGCACAGAAAGAAGGGGTCGATTATGAGGAGACTTTTGCCCCCACAACAAAATGGGCTACCATCTGGACACTCTTTGCACTAGCAGCTCAGAACGGTTGGAATGTCCATCAAATGGATGTAAAAACTATCTTCGCCAACATGGGATCAAACATCAAACAACTGTGCCTTATAATCCCCAATAGAATGGTGTAGCTGAAAGAATGAATATGACAATCTTAAATATGGTACGATCCATGCTCTTCTTAAAAAATGTAAAGATAATGTTTTGGGCTGATTCTGTTCTATGTGTTGCATATATAAAGAATAGATGTCCATCTAATGCTATAAGAAACAAGACTCCATATGAAATGTGGTATGGACATATTCCTTCGGTAAGGCATCTCAGGGTCTTTGGTTCCACTTGTTATGCTTTGATACCAAAGGTACATAGAAACAAACTTGGTGTTAGAAGTTGTAAGTGTATCTTCCTGGGATATTCAAACACCTCCAAATCATACCGTCTCTATGATGAAGTAAATAAGAAGTTTGTTGTATCTAGAGATGTAATTTTTCTTGAATCATCCAAAACTGACAATGTTGTTGAGCGCAACTTGATCGCTTGGATAGATTCGCAAAAACAAAATCATTTCAAGAATTTGATAATCAAATTCCACATCTGGAAGGGGGGATTCCTATACTAGATCAACATGTGGAATCTTCTTTTGAAGAACACTCTCCCCCACATGAAACTCCGACAATGGATGATGCTTTAAGTGATGTAATTGATAGAATTGGGAGAATCAATCTTGATTCAGTCCCAACTCAATCAACGGAGCAGCCTGGACCATCTCAAAAAGGTCCCCCAAAGTGGCTGACAAGGACACTTGAAAGTGTTCATCCTGATGAGGTTGGAAAGACAGGAACTAGAAATTCAAACCGGCAAATGGAGGTGATGTAGATGACTCTAATTCACCTGTTGATATGGATGTTTCTTATGATTGTGAATTGAACTTGTCTACAGATTTTGAACCAACTTCCTTTAAAGAAGCTGCTTCTCATGATGAATGGAAAGAAGCAATGCAAAAGGAGTATGATGCCCTCATAAAGAACGGCACTTGGAAGCTGGTTGATCCTCCATTTCGAACCAAACCAATTGGCTGCAAGTGGGTCTACAAGAACAAGTATAAAGCTGATGGCTCACTTGACAAGCACAAAGCTAGGCTTGTGGCAGAAGGTTTTGCATAGAAGGAAGGGGTCGATTGTGAGGAGACTTTTGCCTCCACAGCAAAATGGGCTACCATCTGGACACTCTTTGCCCTAGTAGCTCAGAATGGTTGGAAAGTCCATCAAATGGATGCAAAAACTGCTTTCTTGAATGGAGATCTAAAAGAGAATGTTTTTATGTCCCAGCTTGAAGGATTTGCTGTGAAAGGACATGAACATAAAGTGTGCAAGCATGTGAAATCCTTGTATGGCCTCAAACAAGCACCACAAGCTTGGTATGAAAAACTAATTGAGCATCTTCGCAAACTCAATTTCAAACATTATGATCTTCATGATGCAACTTTATTTGTCAACAAAGTTGGCAAAATAGTTGTATATCTTGTGGTATATGTAGATTATCTTTTGATGATAGGGAACAATGAAAGCTACATTGCATCCATAAAGAAGGAATTGGGGAAAAGTTTTGAAATGACTGATTTGGGCTATGTTCATTACTATCTTGGCATTGAAGTAACCCAACATCGAAAGTCCATATTTCTTTCTCAAAAGAAATGCAATGGAGATTTGTTGAACAGGTTTGGAATGACAGAGTGTAATCCTCTTACTACTCCAATGGAACAAAACTTAAAGCTCACATCTATTGAAGGGAAAGAATTTGAGGATGCAACAAAGTATAGACAGCTTGTAGGAAGTCTCAACTACCTAACTACTACTAGACCAGACATTTCGTTTGCTGTTGGAATCCTCTCCAGGTTTATGCAAAAGCCTTGTGAGGGACATTGGTCTGCTACAAAAAAAGTTCTAAGGTACTTGAAGGGAACTCAAGACTTTTGAATTAAGTATACATAGGTGGACGACTTCAGCTTGATTGGATACTCTGATTGAGACTTCGATGGAGACAAGGAAACTGGAGTATCAACTTCAGGATATGTTATGAGTCTTGGATCATGACCTGTCTCCTGGAGGTCACGCAAAAAATTAGTTCCCACAGATTCCACAACAGAAGCAGAATACGTGGCAGCAGCTGAAGCAACAAAAGAAATTGTGTGGCTCAGGAAAATTCTTGAAGATTTTCAGGTAAAACAAGTACAATCAACTCCACTCATGATTGACAATACCTCTGCAATAAAGTTGGCCAAGAACCCAAAGTTCCATGATCGAATGAAGCACATCAATACTAAATATCATCTGATTGGACATCATGTTGAGGCCAAAACAATCCATCTCCATCATTGTTCCACAAATGAGAAAATTGAAGACATCTTCACCAAAGCGCTTGGAAGAGAAAAGCTTGAATGATTCAGAACGATGCTTGGACTCACCAACATCCCTTCAGATTAAGGGGGGGAATGTTGACACCTAATCCTTGTGATTGGGTAAATATATGTAAATAAATAAATGAGAAATATGAACAGTCATCAGGAGATGAACTGAACAGTCTCTCCCTCATGTATATAATAAACCTATCTGATGGAATAGAATATACGAATCAATTTTTGCTTAATGGAGTTACTGCCTAGCCTGACAACATACGTAATATTTTGCAGAGGAAATATTGACCTCACCTGGTTATGACCATCACCATAGCTTTCTTCCAATGATTGACAATGATCAATGTCATATATTTTATGACCCCAATAATTTTAAGACAATCAATTTTGGCTCCAAAGCTTCTTTATTCTCCATTGTGATTATTGGGGCTTTGAATTAGACTGCCCCCTTGTATTTATCCAAAATGGCACTTCCAAAGTTGAGAGGAAGACTCAACATGTGCTTTCGGTTGTTCATCACTATTGGGATTTTAGTAGCCAACTACATCAACTACGACACCCAGAAAATTGTGAATTGGGGATGGCACGTATCATTGGTTTTGGAAGTTATTCTAGCACTCATTATAATGGTGGGATCACTTTTCCTTGAAGACACACCCAACAATACGATACCGAGGGGAGATTGCGAAAAAGCCTGAGCCATGCTAGAAAAGATTCGAGGAACGTCCAATTTTCAAGAGGATTTTTTTTTTTTTGCTAGAAAAATATGGGATTCACATTGTTGATTTTTGGGTTGTGGCAACCTCTCGGAAAAGGGATTACACTTTGCATAGATCACACTCAACGGCTGAGACTGAGATAGGGAACCAAGAGAGGGAGTGTGGATCTATCAATGACTGTAAAATTTGGAGTCGTTTCCCTCTTCAAAGCTCTGACCTTGAAAAGGCCGTGAGAAGGGCTTGCAATGAGTATTATTAGAATTTCGATGAAAGGATTTCCTTTGGCATCAACAGAATATACTAATTGAAAGCTTATGACCTATGAATGTAAAGGCTAATGGAATAAGATTGATGGAACCCAGGTTGATGTAATAGAAATGAAATATGTGCTTTTTTTGTTTTCTAGATTGGGATAGTGTATAATTTCAAGAATCTTTTTTAGAGATATTTTTATTTCTTTAATATTTGTAAAAAGTACAGAACCAATTAATGAATAGAGAAACATAATGCAAGTTAGTGGTTCTCGACGTTCTTCAATGTCAAGAGAAAATATCGCTAATTTGATTATGTGAATTTTTTATATGCTGATGGGTCTTGTTGTACTTTAGGCTTCAAGAGCATCAATTACAGGTTATTTTTTATGAGATCCATGTGTGTGAGACAGGTCAAGTTATTTGATAAACTTTTTAACACATTCAATATCCAGACCACCATCCTAGGAATTGATGGATAGTTGAAAGTGAAATATCCAATAGATGGTGGTACATCCATAGAGTGGTTCATTACTTGACAATGCTTATCGCAAAATCCCTGATGAGCTGAGTATTTCAATATTGTTGATCTTATAAGTTCGTCAATGATGGTCAGAGGCAATTATGTTTTAAATAGAGGTCAAGTGGTAGCTCGAGTGGTGGTAAAGAAAGAGCGTTGTCTACGATATTCCAGAGTGAATGTAATTATTGATGAAGACCATATTAGACATATGTGATTTATATGTAGTTTGTGATTTATGTAATAATGTAAGCATTAAAGGGGGACATCGAAATAACGCTTACATTAGTATACATGTAGATTTGGTTTTTTGGTTGGTTGGTTTGTTGAGATTTTTTCTCAACAAGCAATCTCCTTGTTCAGAATTTGTTAGATCTCATAAGAACTATATATGTGGGATATAATTTTCTTTTGAATGTAAGATACAAATATTATTGTGTGTGGAATTTGTCTCCTATCTCCGATCCTCAAACTTTTATGTTAATATGCATTCGTTGCATTGTACTTTGATTTCCATGATATGTTCCATATATAGAGTGATTTTGTGGTTCATATTCTCCTCGATATTGATGGTTATTGATCTATGGCGTAACACCTAATTTATCTATGATATTTATCTAAATAGCATGGATGGCCATGGTTGATGATCAATTGTGAGAAGTCTCTTATGTAATTTTTTTTGCATTAATAAATTCTCCTTAAGTGATCATGTTGGATGGGTATGTGTATTTTTCCTGCTTAGAGGGTTTTAAATGCATAAAATCATTCACATTATGATCTTTAATCTAGTTTTGTCAGTGGTTACTGAAGTTGTTAATCCTGGGACCTGTATGGAATACTTTGTTTTCCCAAACATGTTATCAAAGACTTCTTGAAGAACTTCTCCCATTATTGATTGAGATCTTGAGACCGCGTTGCCACATTTATGAGATCTTCTATTTCTATATAGGTTTTGTCTAAACAAACTATTCCATTATGTTTATAATGTAATTTTTAGTTAAGAAAACCTTTCAATTCATTTGAAAATGTGTCTATTTTCCAAGATACAATTTTTTTTTTTTTTTTCAAAATGTATATCTATATCTATATCTATTATCTCTGATCTATTATCATCTATATATAATATATATATATATTGTTAGATATATATTTTATTATATATATATAGGTATAGATATATTTCATATTGTATTTATCTATATTATATCTATGTCTATATCTACTTCTATCTATATATATATATAATGTATTATGTATGTTGATATTGATGATGATTGATGATGATGATGATGAGATGTTACGTCCTCTGGAGTAAATTGTCTATCGGGACCTAATTGTTTAATTTTTACTGTCTTGGGCTTCCCTGTTCTTTCTTGGCGAGATTTGTGTGTTTTTTTTTCTTTTTCTCTACGGTTTTCCCACTTCCTTCTGCATCTCCTTCATCTCTTCTGGTTCTGGGACATTGGTGTCTTGTCTTCCGATCTCTAAGTCGGAGAAGTTTGGTTTAGGAGATTGCTTTTGCTGTGAATGAAGTTTTATTTTCGCTTTATTCAGAAAATTATATAGTATTTATTTTTTTTGTTTTTATTTTATTTTTTCATTTTTTTAATTTTAATTTTTAATTTAATTTAATTTATTTTTTTTCAGATGTATATAACTTGAATACACCTTTTTCTAATTTCTTTTACAGAGTCCATTTTTCAATTTCTTGTTTATACTCTACTTTTTTGGGTCTGTGCATATTATTTCCCCTATGCTCTGTGTGATCTCAGAAACATAATAAAAAGTGTTTTCTTGAATATGTATGCTCTTTTTCGTGTACTTTATGTGATATTGACAAATCATAAATAGAGAGAAAACTTGCACTTTATTAGTGAGATAATAGAGTTCTAACCCCATTGTTATTGACTTTTCAGAATTTTATTTCAAACTATTGTTTGTTTTTGGATGATCACCTTTTCTTTGTAAGGACATAGTTTGAGGAAGAGCTCCAACAACAACACCCCCATCCTCCTTCAATATTATTGTTATGTTTTTACACTAGCAATTGGTTAAAAACTACTATATTTAGTAAGATATCTTGAATCCAAATATATTTTTAAGTTGCTTTTAAAAAAAATTCATGCAAACTTAAGTTATTTCATAGCTTTATTGTAATATAAAAGCGAATCACTATAAAATAAATTTAATTTTTTTTTTAGTTATATTTTACATGCAATTCTCAAAAGTATCTGCATTGGAAGAATGATTCCCACTTGTTTTATGAAAATGGGTCATTTCATAAAGTCATTTATTGTAAATATCAACTTATATGAAAATCTAGTGAGAAATTTTTATTTTTATTTTTTAATTTTAAGTAACATCTATCGTCATGTGAGTAAACTTCTACATGTCCATTGGTTCTTTCTTATCATTAATACATTTTTTTAAAGGAAATAACTTTCACATATAAGTTCCTTTTCTAGTGCCATTTTTTAATTGTGTATTTTTTTTAGGTTTTTTCGTAGATAGTTAGTTTCATCTTTAAAACCATTAATTACCTACATATTTTAATATAGCCACTTCAAGTGAACTTTTTCTTACCAATATCACATACTTTTCATGGAGATCCTACATGGAGGATGTACTAAGAAGTAAATGATTGTACTAAATTACCTTGAAAGAATAAAAAACCCTCATTGATGCTAATAAAAGAGCCAAATAGGATAATAGGAATGATGAATTATGCCGATTAATTAGAGTGTCTATTTCTCTTGATTTCTAATTTCACATTCAAGGAATTAATGACCCACATGAAGTTTGGGAAAAGTTGAAAAAGATATTTAGTAAACCTAATATTATTAGATCTCATAATCTTGAATATCATATCATAACTTTAAGTCGAAATTATTTATCTTGCATTGAATAATATTTATCTAAGTTTAAGACACCTAAACATTTACTTAAATATTATAAGGTTGATCTGGATGATGAACGTTGCATATATATTATTATTTGGAAGCTTGGTTTTATATATTATATCCATGTATCTATATTTTATGCCACTAGAGAAGCTTTGGGGACTACTTGTCAAAAACCACCTTTTGGGTCTTTTTATGACTCTCTGATTACAGAGCAAGACAAGATATTACATATAGGAGTTACCAAAATTGTACATATATCTAACAAGGCTTTAGTGACACAATAGAAATATAAAATCAAGTATCCAAGGAAGCAACATGCTTGCAACAAAAGGAATAATAAGGGTCCCAAACCCTCTTAGCCAACTTTTACGCTTAATGGTGACAAAAGACAAAAATCAAAGAGTAAGAAGAGTAATAGACATTGCAATTATTATGGAAAATATGGTCATCTAGAGTCTAAACGTTTTAAAAATATGGGAGTATTAGAAGCAACAATGAAGAAGCACAACATCAATCTTGATTCTTTTTCTAACATGTCTTCTGATGGATATTCACTTTTTTCTTCTGGTGTCTTCTTTAATGCAACATCTACTTCTTCTTCTTATTAGTGACTTATTGATTCTAGAGCATCTTATCATATGGATAAGCATAAAGCCATTTTTTTCTTTTAATTATTTCACAATTATTTGAACACTAAAATATTTGTTGGTGATAATAGATATCTTAGTGTTGTAAGGTTTGGAATAGTTCAAGTAGATAATGGGTTAGTTCAATGATGTATTATGTGTTCCAAGTCTTTCATGCAACCCTATATCAGTATATCAAATTCACCATTTAAGTGTAGGTAGTCCAATTTACCTCACCAAGTTGTAATTAAGGATTTAAAAAATATTAAACATGTCCTTGTCATTTGAATAGTGGATGATATTACTAGGTTGTATTTAGTTTGACAATTTTGGGTCATTACCTTTTCCCTTAGTTTTTATTGTTCATAGTGATAACTTGAGCAAAATTTGGCATGAGTGATTTGGTCATCTAAACTATTTCTTACTACAACATCAAAATATGATGAATGGTCTTCCTCCCATTTCTTGCAGAGATGGTGTTTATCTGTGTTTATGCTGGTTGTGTTCTTGACAAACATCATCAAGACAATTTTGATAAATGTACCTCTTTTCATGGCTCTGCTCCTTTGTATCCTTTTCACAATGATTTTTCTTTTCCTTCTTTCTCTAGGTTTAGGTACTTCTTAACTTTCATTGATGACTTCTCTAGATGCATTTGGGTTTATTTCTTAGGACTTAATAATGAAGTTTTTGATTTTTTCTCATCTTATAAGGCCCTTGTAACAAAACAATATGGACATTAATTGTAAAGGTTAAGAACATATAATGGAGGTGGATATGTCAACAAAAAATTCACAAATTATTGTATGACATAGAGCATTTAAATGGAACATACTATTCCATAAACACCACAACAAAATGGTGTTGCTAAAAGAAAAAAATCGTAAATTAAAGAAAATGGCTAATTATATGATTCAACCTAAGTGATTAAGTCTTGATTATTGGGTGGAAGCAATGAATTGTGAAAATTACATAGTAAATTAAACTACCACAAAATATTTAAGACATATAATATTAGAAGAATCATGGATTACATTAAGACAAATGTTAATCGCTTCTATATCTTTCATAGTATAACACTAACTCACATTCTTATTGTAAAAAGGAAAGATTTAAAACATAAAAGTAAGAAGTTTGTTTTTGTTGGATATTTTGAAGATGTAAAACTTTATAGACTTCTTCAACCTCACTCTAGTGAAATAATCATTAAATGAGATGTTACATTTGATGAAAATCATTTTGTAGTGAGCCTAATTCAAAAACTATGCTCTTTGTAGCTATGGGCCATCTTTGGTGTTTATGCTACCTTTCATTCCTATTTTTGTTTCTTCTTCAAATGATGAAAATGAGGATAAAATCCATCTCTACTTACTCACCTTCCTCTAGATTAGACCATTGAGGATGAATCTACACTAGTGCCACAATTTCATTGATGGGTCCATTCAACATGAGAAGTGGTTGGTGATGTTGCTGATAATTGTTGGGACGGGGTCCCGTGGGGTCAAATTTTGTAAAGTTTTGTTAAATATTGTAAAGTCTCCGTATTTTGAGGAGAGGAGCGTGAGTAAAACAGGTCGATAGCAGTCAAAGGGGCTTTAGAAAGGTCAAAACCCCTTAGCTTGTTAAGAGTCAAGTTGTTTTCTGACCTGCCAATGGTTCGCAGACCATGGTATTGTAATGAAGAAGGATATAAAAAGGAGTAATAGAAGAGTCATAGAGATATGATCTGAGTAAGAGAAAGAAGTGCAAGATTTGTGTCTATTTTCTATACTTAGGCGAAGGGGAATGCTCCTATAACTCTGTGTGTAGAGACCTTGGTAAGTCCATTGCTGAGTGCGCAGGCCCCTGCAGTTGTGTGCGTAGGGTTGGAAAGGGCTTTAATTGAAGATATAAGCATAATAAAGGTTGGTTTTGAAGAATTATCTGTGTATCTATGTATTATTGTTTATTTCTAAATTTATTGTATTGTTGATCTATTGAATGCAATTAATTTGGAAAAGTACTTAATAGATGTGCAAAGAAGTAGATCTTCTTATTTATATGATGTTATGAATGTTTAGCGCAATCAGAGAAGGGCATAGATCTGCTAATTGTTAGTTGCTGTAATTTCTGGGTTTTAAGGGTTAGGATTCTTGAAGGTTGGGATAAAGCCCTAAGTTTAACAAAACCACATCACATAGTCCTTTGGATGCAAAAACATGGTTCTAGCATCCCCCAATACTGCCTCGGGTGAGATTGTAGCCTGCGCTACATGGGTTGTTTCCGAAAGGTTCGGTAGTGTAGGGTTTTGTTGGTTAGCACAACTAACTCTGAACTTGGGTCCAAACCCCCTCAAGCTAACAATAATACTACATATTAATTTTGTACTTGTTAATAGGTACAATGAGCCTCCTCTCTTTTGGATCAATTTTCAAAGACTCATGATCTAAAAATATTTGTATGAGCTTTAGGCCATCTAGATTTGGAAACAATAATGAATGAAGAATATTGTTCCTTAATGGTGAATGATACTTGGGAACTTGTACCTCTTCCAAAAATATGAAATATTATTAGATATAAATGGGTATATAAACTAAGTATGCATTAAATGGAAGCGTTGAAAGACATAATGCCTAGTTAATTGCTAAAGGAATCTCTCAAGTTGAAGGAATTGAATGCAATGAAACCTTTCTCCTATCACCAAAATTAATTTCATCCACCTTCTTTTATCACTTTCTACTAATGGGCCTTTTAATTACCTTTCTAATTACTTATAAAGATAACCAAAATACTATGCATTTAATTGTTGGTCTCGATCTTGTATGGGACTTGTGAGTAACCTCTCACTATATATCTAGATCACACTTTCTACTTTCATTGGTTTGTTTTGTAGTTGTGGTATCAACAATTACTTTTTCAAATGGAGTATAGGTAGTTCACAAGCTTGGCAAGATTCTCCAAAATCAAAACTAAAGTGATTAAATATAGTAGCAGGAAAGTAAACACACTTATAGGAAATTGAACACACTTGCAACAAAGTAAACATGCTTACAGGAAAGTAAACATGCTTGTAGGAAATAAATCACATGGATAGAAATGAATGAAGGGAAAAATTCTTGCAAAGATGATCCTTTTTTTTATTGCAAAAAAAAAATTAATCATTGTATTGAACACATTTATTCAACAACATAAATGAATGCAAACCAATATGAAACAAAAAATATATCAAATAATCAATTGCATAAATAAATTGATGCAAAAATAATCAAATGTGTGAGTAGCTAAAATCACACAACCAAAAATTAATTATAGAAGTAAACAAAATAAATTATACATGAATAAATAACTGAGGAGTTAAATTACACAAATAGAAAGATAACTACCTAAATTATACAACACTCTATTCTATTAGAGTGGGCCCTACCTCCATAGAACAAAGTGTTGATATTTACCAACACTAGTTACATTGACAACATAAATTAATTCGAGTAACTAATATAATAAAAGAAATCAATATTTCATAAATATGCAAAAATAAAGAAAATTAATCAAATCATAAACTATGGAAATAAATTACAATTTAAAATACAATTTTAATAATTAAATTATTTCGTTATTATTTGGACATTGATCTAAGATTTCTCTCCTATGAAATGAAAGAGGAACTCCTTTTATACATAACATTCGTTTAGAATTAAAATAACAACCAATAAATGAGATCCACCAGTTTCTCATATGGTTTGCTAATAATTAGCAAATAATAAATATGTCTCCAAAAATATCTCACGTGGTTTGCTAACAATTAGAAAGCAATAGTCTCCTCATGGGACAATTGAGTTCTTTGCACAATGGAATGTTATCCCCTCCACCCAATTCCAAATCCTATAGGGGGCATCTTTGGCCCATTGTGATAAGGCTCAAGTAAGCTCCCCCGCCCTTGTGGAGTTTTGACTCTGCGAAGTCATAAATTCTTGATATATATATCTTATGGGTTGTTGGATATACTCTTGGTCTTATAGGTACAACCACTAGGTTTGATCTTGGGCCTCACCCAAATTACTTTGAAACAAGTTACCAATCCACCATGGTATATATATATATATATATATATATATATATATATATATATATATATATATGTATGTATGTATATATGTATATACATATACATAGACATATATACATATGTCTATGTGTATATATATATATATCTGTATATGTATATATGTATATACAATACATAGACATATGTATATATGTCTATGTATATGTATATATATATACATATATACAGATATATATATATATATATATATATATATATATATATATATTATATATAAATATATAGATCTATGTATATATGTCTATGTATATGTATATACATATATAACATATATACATATATACATATATACAGAATATATAATATATATATATTATATATATATATTACAACATAGACTATATATATATTATATATTATATATTTATATCTATATATCTATATATATATATAATATATATAATAGAATGATTGAGTCATACAGAATTCCAAAATAATCATTAATAACTGAAATAATCATGTCTAATATTGATCCAATTTGAAATAATGGAATAACAACTTGTGTAATAACATAAGCTCAAGTTTGCAATCAACTCAATATTTCATTAGCTCATGGTTCCGGTATCAAATTGTAGTTTTGAATTTTACAACGCAAGAGTTGCAACAACGAGTTGTAGCATCAGAGTTGCAACAATGAGTAGTAGCAACGACATGAACTGAAGCTTCAACAATAGTGTGAATTGGAGTTGCAACAACAAGATTTATAACAACAACATGAACTAGAGTTGCAAATTTTTTTTGAACTATAGTTGTAGCAACAAAGGTTAGATTTTTAGCAATTGTAACTAAAACATCCCTTATGGAAACATCACAACCTACACAATATACTGTATGGCACATTGTATTTGCAAATTAACTCAATGATAAATGCCAATATTATACTTTTCTAATGTTTAATTATAAATTCATGTAAAATACCAAGGAAATGAAATGGAAAACAATTTATGTCTAAATCCCACATATATGATTTAGAATGACTAATACAAGGTCATATGCAAGTGGAAAAGGATTTAATAATATGGAAAAGGGGATGCAAAAATATGCCAATTCTGAGGCCCATAAACTACCCCACATGGATGGGAGGTCCATCAAATAGATGTTAATCCTTCTTGAATATGGATTTATAAGAAGAAATATACATGGAAAAACCTCCTTGTTATGTTCATAGTGACACTAGTCTTGTTTGATACCTTAAGAAATCTCTTTGTGGTCTTAAAAAAGATAAGTTAGCTTGGCATAAAAACATGGATATCTTTGTTCTTGACACTAGCTTCTCTAGATGTCATTCTAAACCCAATGTCTATACTAGAAAATAGGAAGCCATCTCATAATCCCATCTTTTTATGTTGACGACCTTATCCTAACTGGTAGTGACCCTAAAATTCTAACCTAGGTGAAGTCAATTCTTATGAAGAAGTTTGAAATGAAAGACTTAGGCTATTTTCATTATTTCTTTGGCCTCCAAGTATTACAAACTGAGGAAGTAATTTCTCTTTCCCAATCTAAGTATGCTTGTGACTTCCTTTCCATTTTCACATGGAAGATTGTAAACTAATCCCCCTTCTCCCTCTCAATATGGGTGCAAACTTGATGCCACCTACACTACACTTGAATTCGATGCCACTTCATATCATTAGTTAGTTGGTAGCCTCTTATATTTGACACATACCCATCGTGATGTTTCCTTATTATTGGGCTTGTTGCTCAATATATGAAAACACCCCATAAAAGTAAGAGGAAAGAAACAAAAAGGATACTTTGAAATATCCGACGTATAAGTACAGTTCAAGGGAGTGTCCTTTGTTGGTTGGTTTAACTGATTTAGATTAGGCTAGTAATCCTAATGATTGGAAGTCTAATATATGTTATGTTTTTAGTATTAGCTATAGACCTGTCACTTGGAATGGTAAAAATTAGCAAGGTATTTCTCTTTCTTGATTAGGAGAAGAGTATTTGGTAGTATTTAATGCAAGTCAAGAAGTCTTGTGGATTCCACATATCCTTTTAGAGTTTGAATTCCACCAGTAGCCATTGAACACCCCTTGTTGTGAGAATGAGAGTGCCATCAAGCTTTCCAAATATCCTTTGAAAAACATCACAATAAACAAATTGAGATAAAAATGTACTTAATCAAAAATATCATTCATAATTGAGTTATTAAAGTGCTCCTTTTCCCCACAGTTGATCAAGTTGCACATAGTAACATCCCTGGTGAAAATTTCACATAATAAAAGTTAATAAAGGCTAAATAAGACCACAGTTAAGGGACAGTTATTTCAAGCTGAATGTTGGGCAAAGATATCCTAGTGGGCATCACTGGATGTGTGTTTTAGCTAAGGAAATTTTGCAAAGGCTAAGGAAAGAGCATTAAAAGGCAAAAGTAATTTTTGGCACATTTATTTATGAAAATAAAGGAAAATAGGAGAAAAGGAAGGTGACAAGTCACATGTTGCATGTGAGGAGGAAATTGAAGGAAAATAATGGAAAATGAAGAAAATAGAGGCCTCATTAATAAAAAGGCTTCTGATCATCAACTGGTAACCTTTTGTCAGTTCAAGATTGGAGCTCTCTCATTATTCTCTCTCTCTCACTCTTGGTCACTTAGAGTTTTCTTGGTGCACTCTACCATTGGATCAAGGAAGGAAAAGCAAGAAAAGGGAAAGGAAGGAACGCAAGGATCAAGGAAGAAGAGAAGGATCAAGTAGCTTCAGTAGGAATACTTGCAAGTAACCCTTTGCACATGTGATTTCCTAGCTTGTTTGGACATGCATGAATTTGAATGTTGGTGTATGGTTCTCTTGCTATCAGTGGCATGGTTTTTCCAGGTTATGACATTGGTTTTCAACTTAGCCTTGCCTTTTTCTGGATGCCATGGTATGTTGGGATGTTTATCTCAATTTTTATCTTTGGTTTGCTAGATAGATTTTAGAATCCAAGGCAGAGGTGGTTTGAAGTTCCATTCCCAAAGGCCTAGGAATCCCTTGATCAGTTTTGGCGGGATACACGATAAAGCCTAAGGGAGAGGTCTCAGTTTAGGGCCTAGTGATCTAGTTTTGGATTGTAGTAAATACTGAGAGGCTGGTCTTGATTTAGGGCCCAGCGATCCAAGGTTAGATTGTAGTAAAGTCTAAGAGACAAGGAGACGAAAGATTCCTCAAGGATAATTATGGATTCTGGATGGCATTTCATGTTCGGTTCAGTTCTTATCAGAGCACCGGTTATGGTGTGATCACAGTTTGGTGAGGGTGGAGGTGGTTTAACATCTATATTCACTTAGTTTTTCTTGGATTGGTTGTTCTATGAGATCCCACATTCATGTTTGGAATATGGTTCTGGGGTGACTGGCTGAAAGAGAGATCTGGTTCAGCCATATCTATGGTCGGGTGGTACCAAGTCCTAAACCTGGTTAGATTTTCCTATGAGTAATAAAAGATAAGTTCTCTTACTTTTGCATTGGTTTATATTTGGATTTAATGGTTGTCATATATATGATATTTATATGGTTTTATGTTGGTTATAAGAAAGGTTAAATGACTAGTTCATGTCATGGTTATTTCATGTATTTACTTGTAATTATTAAATGGATCGATGCAAAACCTAATTGATGATATAATAGTTCAATGGAGAAGGAGGTGATCCTTTTGGTTATGTTTCATAAGTTCTTTCAGTCATTTATGCTCTATCTTGTATCCTAGACCTATAGGTTGCATTGATGCCAAGTGTTTGACAGAATGTCAGTCCCAGTTGGGGATGCTCGGCCTGGTCCTGAGGTTGATTTTTGGTTTATCATCACTTTTATCATGTTTTTGATGGATTATGAAGGTTGTAGCAAGTTCTGGGTAGAGGTTAGGATTTTGGGCTAGAAAAGTGGCTCAAATCTTGGCGTTGTTGGCATAGGTCTGCCAGGAAAAGTCCACAATCACTGGCACATAAGCCTATGAGAGTGACTTTGGGTTGTTAGACACTGTCATGCCTATAGTGTGAGAGAAACTAGGGGTTAAAAGGCTTAAATCATTAGTGGGACTCACGGACAAGATGTATGAGTGGCTGAAATGTCTCCCGAGGGTGTTGTTATTGATGTGGATGAGTTTTTTTTTATATTTTTCATCGGTTCCAGTTCCTTAAGGTTACCAAGGAAGTTGAATCCCTTATAGTAGCCTCTCTCATCGCATGTTTACCCCGACTGGAAGGTTGCTTGGGTAGACCTGAGAGGAGGGGGTTGTTACAGATTGGTATCAGAGCATGGTTGCACTCTCCTTGGGTGAAGGCACTTGGTAATGCATGCAAGTCAATTTCATGTGTGTCTCTTACACTTGCATTCCATGTTCTTGTTGCATTGCATCATGTTTATTGTGATTGTAGTAAGGTTGTCACGAGGAACTTGATGTGCTTTTGTGGGATGCATCATTGGAAGTATATGACTGGTTGCATATGGTTATATGTCACTTACATGTTGATTATATGTCACTTGACTACATCCTTGTATGTCAAGTACATTCTTAAATGTTTTGATTACATGTATTGGTCTTGTAGGTTGATTATAAGAATTTATCGTTTATGCTCGACTACATGCGTTCATATGTATGTGTAGTTGATTAAGAATTTATTATGCATGTTGATAGTTGATGTGGCAATGTGTGCAATGGAGTAATAGTTGTTGTCATGCATGAGGTCATAGCATGCATTGTTGATATGGTCTTGCATTGATGACTGGACCCTAGCTAGAATGATGTTTATGGATTGATACACTTATTTGATACATGTCTATATGCTGTTATGATTATGTTATACATGTATCACACTGATTTGATGATCTTGCAGAAAAGATATCCTCCCCGAATTATGCTAAGATGCGTCGGTTTATTGTGATTTGGTTTAGCTAACATAGTATGCCTTGCAGGAAAGAGATCAGATGGCTAGCAAGGTGGTAGAATACATAGAATCTCCCTATACATCAGATGGGCAGCATGGTGTGGAGCACTATTTTGACTTGGAAGACACATTGAGAAGCCTTAAGGAAGAAATAAGGAGTTGAAAAGCAAACAATGACAAAATCATGTAGGCACAAGAGAAATAAGCACAGGTTAATGCAATACTACTTCAGATTTTGTCATATTTTCAGTGATAGGGACCACTTTGGATCAGCTAGGGACATGAGGAAAAAACTAACGGGGAATATGGCAGTAGGTCTCCTAGTAGACATAGGTTGGATAAATTTGACACAATCAGAGGTGGTAGGTTGTTGGAAACTCTGGATAGGAGAGGTGATCAACATAGGTACTATTCCAGTTCTGGTTTTGATAAGCATCATGGTCATCATCGTTATCATCCTTATAGGAGGAGTGATAGGGGATACTTGCTAGATGCATTTAAGAGGGAAAAGCCACCTACCTTTGATGGAGAGATGAAGAAATCACATGATGCAAAGGCATGGTTGTTGGGTATGAGGAAGTTCTTCCGATTTCATGATTATTCAAAAAACATGAAAGCAAAGATAGCCACTTTCAATCTCAAAGGTAAAGTAGACATTCGGTAGGAAGACGTGAAGAATGTCAAAGGTATTGGCACAAGTTCAAGAGGCTCTTCAAGAAGAATTACTTATCGGAGAGGTACTATGATGACAGAGCTAAGGAGTTTTATGAGTTTCGGATGGGTTCTATGACAGATGATGAGTATACTAGCAGATTTTTGGAGCTACTGAGATATGTGCCTTACCTCGAGGAGGAGAAGGCCAAGGTTCATAGATTCATCAGTGGACTACTAGTTGCATATAGAGACCGGATTGAGTTCGATGAGCCTAGATTGTTGGAGGAGGCCATTCGAAAGTTGAAGCATTGTTATGAGCAATCAAAGTGCAAAGTTGACCCTAAGCATGATTTGAAAAGAAATGAGAAAGCTAAAGGAAAATGGCTACCAAAGAGAGGAAGACCTAAAGATGCAAGTGAGAAAGAAAATGAAGTTCCTTACAAGAGATTCAATATAGCTAAGAAGGGATGTGGAGAGCAACAAGCTAGAGGCTGTGGTAGGGAACCATTGTAGTGTTGGATATGTGGTAAGGATCATCATAAGAGGGATTGTCTACAATATCAAAGTGGTGGTAGACCCCAGATCTACAGTGATTAAGGGGTGCACATAGTTGGTGATGTTGATCATAACATTCCTCGAATCTATGCATCTATGGACAACATGCAGGTGGATCATTAGACGTCGATCATTGACATGGATAGTAAACTTTGTGATCAAGTTATTTCTATTTTGATTGATCCTGAATATAACTATAGTTATATTAATCCTAACCTAGTGGATAAGTGTGGTTTGAGAAAATAAATGCATGCAAAATATTGGTTGGTACAATTGGCTACTGGTATGAAGAAGAGAGTTTAGTATTAGGTGGGAGCTTAGGCATTTGAGTTAAATGGTATGCCTAAAACAACGAATTTGAATGTATTTCCATCGGGATTGTATAGTATGATTTTGGGTATGGATTGACTATACCTTCACAAAACCAAATTAGATTTCTTCGAAAAGGCCATTGAGTGTGTGGATGATCATTGGGAAAAGAGGAATTTGCAGGGGAAGAGTAAGCCTACATCAGTGAGCATTGTTACTATTATGAAGGCTAAGAGTAGTTGTAGAAAAGGTTGTGTGATGTTTCAGTACACATTTCTAGTGACAAGGGTAAGGAGGTTGAGGAGGTTGATGTGTTGAGAAGGTACCCTTTTTTGAAGCAGTTTCAGGATGTATTTCCTGAGGACATTACAGAGCTTTCACCTCACAAGGAGGTATACGTTTCTATTGAGTTGGTTCCAGGGGAATATCCAACATCAAAAGCACCTTACAGGATGAGCACACCTTGGTTGGTTGAGTTAAAATTGCAGCTGAAGGAAATCTTGGATAAGGGGTACATTAGGCTGAGTGTATTGCCTTGGGGTGCAACAATGGTGTTTTTGAAGAAGAAATATGGTACTCTTTGATTGTGCATTGACTATCGACATCTGAACAAAGTAAAAATCAAGAACATGTACCCATTGCCAAGGATTGATGATTTGTTTGATCAGTTGAAGGGGGCAACGGTGTTGTCGAAGATCGACTTGAGATCAGGATGTCACCTAGTACACATCAAGGAAAATGATATCTTCAAGATTGTGTTCAGGACCAGGTATGGGCATTATGAGTTTGTTGTTGTTCCATTTGGTTTGAATAATTCTCCAACTACATTCATGTGTTTGATGAATAGTGTGTTGCATCCTTATCTGGACAAGTTTGTTATTGTATTCATTGATGACATACTGGTATATTCTAAGAATGAGGAAGAACATGCTGAGCATTTAGAAGCAGTGTTGAGATTGCTAAGAGAGCATCGGTTATATGTTAAACTTAGCAAGTGAAACTTCATTTAGACTGAGGTACATTACTTGGGGCATGTTGTCTCCAAGGATGGCATAACAATGGATCCAAAAAAGATAAGGGCTATCATGGAATGGGCAGATGCTAAGAATGTGGATGAGGTGAGATCATTTATGGGATTGAAAAGTTACTACAGGAGGTTCATTGCAGTAGAAAGGTAAGAAGTTTGAATGGACAGAAGAATGTGGGGCTGGTTTTGAGCAACTTAAGTAGTTGATAATACATGCACCACTGCTAAATATTGCTGATCCAGACAAGAAGTTTGTAGTGTGTACAAATGCTTGCAAGGGAGGTCTTGGTGGAGTTCTCATGCAAGAAGGATATGTAGTGTGCTATGAGTCATGGAAACTGAATGAGCATGAGAAAAACTATCCAATGCATGATCTTGAGATATTAGCGATTATAAATGCATTGAAGATATGGAGGCACTATCTTCTTGGTAGGATGTTTACATTGATGAGCGATCATAGTGGGTTGAGGTGTTTGTTTGACTAGCCGAATCTAAATTCCAGGCAAGCTAGATGGTTGACTACCCTTAGTGAGTTCAACTTTGAGATTAGATACATCAAAGGGAAGGAGAACTGGGTTGCGGGTGCTCTTAGCAGGAAGGTACATGTAAATCATATAGCAGCTATGAGCTCTTATGGGACAAAGTTACATGATAGGATCTTGCAAGAAGGATAGCGGGATGACAAATACATGGAGATCATGCACAGGTTACAACAGAGAACATGTGCATGTATAGGTATAGGTACAGGTGATCAAGATGCAGACTATAGTCTCATGGCAAGTGGTTTGGTGAGGTTTAGAGACATGATATATGTGCCAAATTTTAGTGAGCTCGAGAAGCTTAATTTGAGGGTGTTTCATGCCAAGCCATACTCTGGTCATCTAGGATATCATAAGACATTCTTAGAAGTAAATAAGTTCTACTATTAGCTAAATATAAAGAAGGAAGTGGTAGAGTTCGTGGATAAATGTTTAGATTGTCAACAACTCAAGGTGGAATGTAAGCATCCAGGTGGTTTACTACAACCTATAGTGATTCTAGAATGGAAATGGGAGGCCATTTCCATGGATTTAATCATAGGTCTTCTGAGGATAGTAAAGCAACATGATTTTATTGTGGTCATGGTCAACAAGTTGAGAAAGGTAGCTCACTTCATTCCAGTATAGACCACATATTCAGCTAGTGAGGTAGCACATGTGTTCATCAAAGACATAGTGAGGCTGCATGGTGTTCCAAAGAAGATTGTGTCAGATAGGAATGCAAAGCTCAATTCCAAATTTTGGAAGGAAATATTTATAGGTTTGGGTACAGAGTTGGCATTTACCATAGCTTATCATCCATAGATAGATGGAAAGATAGAGAGGGTCAATAGGATCTTGGAGGATATGTTAAGGATGTACGTGGTGCACCAGTAGAGGAAATGAGAGGAGTATCTTCCATTGGTTGAGTTCACATACAACAATGGTTATCAGGAGTCATTGAAGATGAGTCCTTTCGAGGCATTGTATGGGAAGAGTTGTAACACTCCCATCAGTTGGAGTGATCTAGTGAACATGGTACTTATTGGATTGGACATGTTGGAAGACATGGAGCAGGAAATGCAAGTTATAAAGAAGAATCTAAAGGCAACACAAGATAGACGAAAGAGTTATGTGGACCAGCACAGGGTGTTCAAGGAGTTTCAGGTTGGGGACCATGTGTATTTACACACCAAGCCCAAGAAAATCTCTTTGTGGATTGGTTAATGTGCCAAGATTTTACCATGGTATTGCAGTCCTTTTGAGATCCTTGAGAGGATTGGGCCAGTGGCATATTGAATTGCACTGCCTCCAACAGTGAAATTTCATGATTTTTTCCATATTTTATTGCTTAAGAAGTATATAAAGAATGTTGATCATGTTATTGATTACTCTGTATTGCATGTGGAGAAAGACAGAGAGTTCTAGCTAGAGCCTCAGTGCATATTGCAACAGAAGCATCTCATGCTTAGGAATAGAGCCATAGAGTAGGTTAAAGTGGAATGGAAGCACTTTGGGCCTGAAGAAGCTACATGGGAGATGGTGGATTAGATGCGGGCCTTGTATCCTTCATTGTTTTCCAGTTGAGGCAAAGAAATTTTGGTTTGATGTTGGTATATGTTTGGCATATATTTTGATGATGTTTTGGTATATGTATGTATAGGTATATGGATGTAAATAATGCCATGAGCTAAGCGATAGAAATTTCTAATAAGCAGTATGGGTCTCATGTTATTATGGTTGCTATATTGTCATGCTGTGATGATGTTTTTCTTTTGAGGAGGTCTTTCATTGTAAATACTGCATCGATCTAAGTTATAAAGCTCCATGGGCACTATGCTTGCTTTTTAGTAGTTTTTTTGAGGTCATGGTGTGGTTTAACACCGAGGATGGTGTTCCCCAAGTGGGATGGTTCTGTAATATCCCTTGGGAAAATTTCATGCAATAAAAGTTAATAAAGGCAACATAAGACCACGGTTAAGGGACACTTATTCCAAGTTGAATGTTGGGGAAAGATATCCTAGTGGGCATCATTAGATGTGTGTTTTGGCTAAGGAAAATTGGCAAAGGTTAAGGTAAAGGAATTTTTGGCACATTTATTTATGAAAATATAGGAAAATAGGAGAAAAGGAAGGTGAAAGGTCACAGGTTGAATGAGAGGAGGAATTTGAAGGAAAATCATGGAAAATGAAGAAAATAGAGGCCTCATTAATAAAAAGGCTTTTAAGGACGAGTTGGTAACCTTTTGTCAGTTAAAGATTGGAGCTCTCTCATTATTCTCTCTCTCTCTCTCTCTCTCTCTCTCTCTCACTCTTGGTCACTTAGAGTTTTCTTGGACCACTCTAGCTTTGGATCAAGGAAGGAAAAGAAAGCAAAGGGAAAGGAAGGAAAGCAAGGATCAAGGAAGAAGATCAAGCAAATTCAGTAGGAATACTTGTAGGTAACCTTTTCCATGTGTGATTTCCTAGCTGGTTTGGAAATGCATGGATTTACATGTTGGTGTATGGTTCTCTTGCTGTCGGTGCCATGGTTTTGCTGGGTCATGACAGTGGTTTTCAGCCTAGCCTTCCCTTTTTCCAGATTCCATGGTATGTTGGGATGTTTATCTCAGTTTTGAGCTTTGGTTTGCTCGATGGATTTCAGAATCCAAGGCAGAGGTGGTCTCAAGTTCCATTCCCAAAGGCCTAGGAATCCCTTGATTGGTTTTGGTAGGATACTCAGTAAAGCCTGAGGGAGAAGTCTCGGTTGGATTGTGGTAAAGACTAAGAGAATGGTGTCAGTTTAGGGCCTAGTGATCTGAGATTGGATTGCAGTAAAGTCTAAGAGAAAAGGAAACAAAAAATTCCTCAAGGATAGTGATGGATTCCGTATGACATTCCATGTTTGTTTTGGTTGTGATCAGAGCACCGGTTTTAGTGTGATCATGGTTTAATGAGGGTGTAGGTGGTTTAACCTCTAGATTTTCTTGGTTGTTCTTGTATTGGTTTTTCTATGATATCCCATGTTCATGATTGGAATATGGCACGGGGGTGACTAGCTGAAAGAAAGATTTCGTTTAGCCATGTCTATGGTCGGGTGGTATGTGGAAGTCCCAAACTTGGTCAAATTTTCCTATGATTAATAAAAGCTAAGTTCTCTTACTTTTGAACTAGTTTATCTGTGGATTTAATGGTTGTCATATCTATGATATTTATATGGTTTTATGCTGGTTATAAGCATGATTAAATGATTGGTTCATGTCATGGTTATTTCATTTATTTACTTGTAATTATTAAATGGATGGATGCAAGACCTAATTGATGATATAATAGTTCAATGGAGAATGTAGTGATCCTTCTATTTATGTTTCATAAGTTCTTTCAATCATTTATGCTTTGTCTTGTATCTTAGACCTGTAGGTTGCATTAATGCCAAGTGTTTGACAGAATGTTAGTCTCGGTTGGGGATACTCAAGCCCAGTCCTAAGGTTTATTTTTGGTTTATTAAGATTGTTATCAAGTATTTGATGGATTATGAAGGTTGTAGCAAGTTCTGGACAAAGGCCGAGATTATGGGCTAGAAAAGTGGCTCAAATCATTGGTTCGCTAACACAAGTCTGATGAGAAAAATCCACAGTCACTAGCACATAGGTCTATGAGAGTGACTTTGGGTTGCTGGACATTGTCATGCCTATAGCATGAGAGTGACCAGGGGTTAAAAAGCTTAAATCATCAGTGGGACTCAACGACATGATGTCTTAGTGCCTGGCATGTCTCCTAAGGGTGTTGTTGCTGATGTGAATGAGTTTGTTTGATATGTTTCGTCGCTTCCATTTCCTTAAGGTCACTAAGGAAGTTGAATCCATTATAGTAGCTGGTGGGCTCTAGTATTGCAGCAATAACGCTACCACTCCTGGGACTCCCTTCTTTACTTTTATCAACCCGGTAGTTCCTAACAAACTTGGAAGCGACGGTGCTGTATGCACAAGTACTAGTTCTTGCCGCAGCTGTCACTTGGTCAACTGGCACAAGTCCGCTAGGGGCTTAAGCCAACTTCTATGAGCTCTGAGAAGAAACTTTTTAATTGATGGATGGAAGTTAACTCGAAGGAAGCTAATCTACTTGTGGAAAGAAACTGAAAAGCTGGAAGAAAACACAAACCCTAGCAAACCCTAATTTTACCAGCTAGCCCTACTAATGCAAAAAAGAGGATGCAAGCTACTGAAAGAGATGCCATTACTTCTAAGAAGGTAAAATACATGTGTCTAAGCTACTTCTATCTGAAGGAAACATCTTTTTGTATTTTTGAATGAGTTGTTAGAATTATCATGCATGTGCTTTCACTGTTTTTGACTATGCAGAGGTGGATCGGCGAGAGGAAATGCTTGCAGCAGGTTGGGAAGGTTCAGAGAGGGCCTAAGGGGTCCCTGGCACCCTTCCAAAGAGTTTCATAGAGTTTGGCTATCAAGAAATCGCTTTCGTGAGCTTCTAAAGGAAGTCTACAAGGGTTCTACAGGATGTTCTGGAATTTCTACAGGATGTCTATAATTTTCTATAGGATGTCCAGAAATGGGATTTTGGAGGATGGATGGAGGAAGAAAGATAAAGGAATGGGTATGGAGGTGAGATAAGGGTGTAAGGAAGTTCAGGACTTGGTAGATGGAGTTGAGGAGTGGCGAGGATGGTTGGATTTGTTCAAGGAGGGGTAGAACGATGTTGCACAAAAAGGATGAGAATCAGGGCAAAGTGAACGAATGTGACAAATGCGAGGCAAGGGTTCTAAGTAGAGGATGAAGCAGGTGGGATTGATGGAGTACGGGCAGGTAGAGAAGTGTTACAGAAGCTCTGCAAGTTATTTCTTAAATGGAACAAAAAAGAACTTGGAAAATCAAAGACCTAGTTACGTTAGCCTATTTTGGCCAGATAACAGCAAAGAAATGGAACAGAAGTCTATTTTCAATGAAATCGGGTGAAATAACTATGGAGCTAAGAAATCATAAACCTAAACATGCAACCAAAACTGATATCAAGTCCTGCAAATGAGATTCTAACACTAATGATTGCATGGTGAAGCAAAGAGAGTGTTTTTGGTGGCAACAAAGTCACATTGGTCCCAACTCATGATTCCACTGAGGGGGAGGTGAGGTCCAAGGTGCTTGGTAGCCTTTTTCTGAAGATCTTCCCTGTGATTAACCTATCAAGTAAATCTGAACATGAAAAAGACTTTAACCATCAACTATATTCTAAGCAACCAACAAGATGTCAATCTACTTAACAGAAATTATTTTGCAAAGACATAAAAAACAAATAACAGTACATGAAGGAAGCCTTGGCGCTTGGGTTGGGCCCAACCCCAAGAGTTGCAGGCTCCTAAAGAAACTCAGAACTAATGCCAAATAAAGTTTCTTTCCATTACTCAAAAAGAACCATGTCTCAAGAAAGTTACACAACAATAGCTACGAAAATGAGCTGAGAAAATAGCAGCACTCTAGTGCAAAATAACAACAGTCCAAAAAGTAACCTACGAAGGCTAAAAGCCTTCCTATTTATGCCATTCGAGGGGCCTCAACAAGCCTCCTTAACTCAAGGGGCTCGGTTGTCCCAGCTGCTAGTAAACAATCACTTTTCACCAAGCTGCTCAGTTGCCTTTAGGATTTGTTTTGGTGGTTTGCTGAGCTCCGAGTTGAGGGTGGAGATTTCGAGGGACATTTAATGCATGAGAAATCCCTCCTATGAATCCTCCCCCTTGTTCCTTCATGCTTGGCTATCTTTAGGCTCATAATTGCTTGGCTTTGTTCCAAAATTTGTCCAAAAAACCTAAAATAACCACGTATTAGCCTTCTTGGTAAAGTGACCACCCTCATTCATTCAACTAACATAAACATACTAAAAAAAACATGCATAAACTATGAAAAATGGTGGATTGATCAAGAACAATTAGGCAAAATGAGCCTAATAAGTTACCCAATTCGGGGCTCATCATCACCCCCCTGCTAAATGGGTTGCTCATCCTTTGAGCAATTAGTCTAGCTCCTCATCCTTGATTGCCTTGACCGCATCTCTCACATCCCAGGCCTCCGAGGTGATATCTTCTTCACGATCATGAAATCCGGCGTTTCTTTCTACTTCTTCCCACTGCCTATGTTCCTCCTCTTCTTTGCCTCCTTCCAGCAGCCCCAAAAGCAAAGGAGGACTGAACTTGAGGCCGATCCAGTTGGCTTGAAGATTCTACATGGACTATTTGTAGAGAGGTAGTCTTGCCAAGGCCTCCCTCATCCTTGTTGGGGTGTGGTATTCTCTAATATTTAGGCTATGGGACAGTGAATTCCACCTCCGGGAGCAAGCATGAACACAGTTGTCCCCCAGCAGTCTCTCCATGTCCTCAAAATGGGCTATGGCTTGAGCTTGTCATCCCATGTAATCTGGTAGGGCCTGAGAGTCATTGGCCAAGTGATGGTGGGTGGATATTAATGCTAAAGGATCCTCTGGTTCTACTCTAATCAATAGTGGCTCATGTAGTTCCCTATCCATAATGTTTCGGACCTCTGCTGCTCTCTTTTCTTCATGATTTAGCCAAGAGGCCATGGCCATAAGTGGTACGTCTCCTACCGCAGCGTTGGTGTTGGAAATAATACTGAGAGGGGGGGTGAATCAGCATAATCAAATCAATAAAACTTTTTCATTTTCATACTTAGATACATATACGCTACTTCAGTTAAGTGAACCCGCGTGTATACGCAACTGTATCTAATGCAACTAGCGTATATCCTGAATACTTATGATTCAGATAATCCATTATATGTTAATCCTTAGATAATGCATCAGAACTTCATTGACCATATGAACAGTAGACAGAAGCAGTAAAACAAAATAGATCATCAGACACAAGAAGCACACATGAACTCCATGATATAAGGTGGAAACCCAATGTGGGTGAAAACCACCTGCTACAAGTCGTCTCAATCTTCTTTAATAAGAAATTCTTTTTACAATAGTTCTGTACTGCTGCAGACTTATACCAGTACACACGCTTCTACCTGCAGAAGGCTACAACCTTCTCTCGTTCTCCAGACTCTCCTGGAAGGGAGATACAACCTCCTTTGCTCGTGTATTAGCTGATGTACTAGTACGTAGGTGCCGACCTACCGAAGGCTACAACCTTCTCTTGCTTCCTCCAGGTACCACGTTTCATCAATTTTCAGACTGGATACACTGAAGCACAACTGTATAATCTGAAGGCCACGTTTCATCCAATTTTCATACTGGACCCATCAATATCATTGAAGCACACAATTAATCAATACTTGCATTATTAATCTTTGAATCACCCAATACTGAATCAGTGAAACCCTATCAACAAAAAGCAGTCACCAGAACACAGAGTAGAACCCTAAACTTTGCAACACTATTCAAAACCAACTGTATTATAAAAAATCATGCATTAAAGTGTATACGCTACTTGGAAGTGCCGAACCAGCGTGTATATGCAACTTCACCAAGGCGATCCAATGTATATGACATTAATTACTTATTTATAACTTTGCTGCACTTCCTGACTTCAAACATACTCAGATCATTACATATACAAGGATAATATGTCTGTTAGCACCCAGATCCAGTTCATCCGATCACATAAAGATAAGTCAATCTAATCCTGATTCATTATCGATATCATCCATCAAAACTGAAGCTAAACATACTCTATCAATCTAAATATGTAGAATACTGATACCAGTAAACAATCATCAGAACTTATCAACAACCAGAACCACCTGTAACTTCAAACATCAAAGCTCAAATGGTATACGCTACTTGGACAAACCAAACCTGCGTACATACGCTCTTTTACCAAAGCCAACCCACGTACAGATCTATAAATATTCAATCATGACTTGTAGCGATTTCAAACTTAAGTTATACCCAGTTCAGAACATTACATGCGTCAGTATACAGATCTAGAACAAGCATAATCAACCATATAGAGATAGTTCATTTCAAACCATTTGATCCCGATCTTTCCTTAGATCTTGTTCTCCATCAACCGGTGAGATCCCTCCTTAGCTCAGATCAAGCAATGCATCGTAACCCATATCCTGCATACTGGATCTCATACTACATCAGATATTCAAGTCTTTTTCCATACCTTTTCCTAATGATCTTCTTCTCCTTTTATAGTCTTAGGCCTTACTCAATACCATGGTCCAAACCATAGCAAATCAATACCCATGACTCAATACTAGGGATCAACACGTCTGTCGAGATGCTATGGTCCAAAATCATAGGTTCAAATTCCAAGGACTTACTATCATGGACCAAAAGTAAGTTCTCAACATATACGTGCTTTTCCTTGCATGAAAGTGCGTGTATACGCATATGCGCCTTGGGAATGTCCAACCCGCATGTATACGCGGCTTAGTCAAAGTGAACCTGCGTATATATATTTTCTCTTCATTCTTGTAGTCTGATCATCAAATCCTTGCTACTAACCTGCTGCACTATGATCTGTCATTTGTGTGATTTTCCATCAAGGACAACACTTGTCTCATAATGCCAACAATCTCCCCCTTTGGACTTGATGGCAAA
>APFE030311006.1:438728-459397 GCA_000404065.3 Pinus taeda | reverse complement strand
TGGTAGATGTCTCCTCCAGCTAGCAAGTGAAGGGTATCTAGCAGGTCTTCAGGGACTCCTCGGAGCAGAACCAGCTTCAGAGATTCAGGGTCAAGTGTGCACCTAACCCGTTTATAACTAATCTGGAACCTTTCCTCGTAGTCTTCTAAAGACTCATCATTTCCCATGGTCATCCGAAAGATTTCTCCCTTTGTTTCCTTTGACCTACAGTAGTCCCGATATTTGTTGTTAAAGGCCTGCAGCATCTGAGCACAAGTGGTGATACTGTTTCCAGGTAACCCCATGAACCAGCGTAGTGCTGCATCCTTGAGGGTAGAGGGAAAGAGTTTCAACTTTTGCTTGCCCTCAGCATAGTCATAAGTTCGACAAAGGACAACAAAATCAAACAGGAAGGTATCAAGGTCTTCAGTGGTCAATCCATGGAAGTGAGGTAAGGCTGAGGGACTTATGTTTTTCATTTTCATGTCCCCATTGGTCTATCGGATGGGAAAGGCACCTTCTATTCTCTCGTTATCTCCTATACCGTTTCTGTGTTTAGCCACGGTCTCGAGAGGGATGTTCTCTTGCTCTTCTTCTGTTATAGGATCTTCGTATATCTCAGGAGGTTCACCTATAGGTTCTTCTAGGTCACGGCCACCAAAGAAGAGAGAAGGGTGACTCAATGATGTGGTGGGGGTGTTGGGTAAGAATTTTCCGGTATTGTCTCTGTTCCTACGAGGCATGAAATGAAATATTTTTGGCTGTTTTTTTTTTGTTTGCCTTTTTCCTCTGCTTGTACCTGCAAAACTGAAAGAAATTGAACTGCAACTAACTAAATTCTATCTTGTTGAAATGAAAATGCGGAATTGAAATGAAAGCAGGAAAGAACTAATATATGTTGCTGAAGGGAAATTGCAGGAATGAAATGTTAGGCTACGCTTGCAGAATTGAAATTGCAGAATTGAAATGCTAGTCTAGGAAAGTAGGAAATGTCTAGTATACTTTTGTAGAAATGAAATTGCAGAATGGAAATGAAATAAACTACTAGGCCGAAGGTTGTAGTAGAAAATAGAAGAAATGCAGCAATCACAAATACTCTGACGCTTCCCCGGCAATGGCACCAAAAGGAATGGTGGGCTCTAGTATTGCAGCAATAATGCTGCCACTCTTGGGACTCCCGTCTTTACTTTTATCAACCCAGTAGTTTGTAACAAACTTGGAAGCGACGGTGTTGTATGCACAAGTACTAGCTCTTGTCGCAGCTGTCACTTGGTCAGCTGACACAAGTCCGCTAGGGGCTTAAGCCAACTTCTATGAGCTCTAAGGAGAAGCTTTTTAACTGATGGATGGAAGCTAACTCGAAGGAAGCTAATCTACCTGTGGAAAGAAACTGAAAAGCTAGAAGAAAACACAAACCCTAGCAAACCCTAATTTTACCAACTAGCCCTACTGATGCGAAAAAGAGGATGCAAGCTACTGAAAGAGATGCCATTACTTCTAAGAAGGTAAAATACATGTGTCTAAGCTACTTCTATCTGAAGGAAACATCTTTTTTGTATTTTTGAATGAGTTGTCAGAATTATCATGCATGTGCTTTCACTATTTTTGACTATGCAGCGGTGGATCGGTGAGAGGAAATGCTTGCAGGAGGTTGGGAAGGTTCAGAGAGGGCCTAAGGGGTCCCTATCACCCTTCCAGAGAGTTTCACAGAGTTTGGCTATTAAGAAACCGCTTTCATGAGCTTCTACAAGAAGTCTACAGGGGTTCTATAGGATGTTCTGGGATTTCTACAAGATGTCTGTAATTTTCTACAGGATGTCCAGAAATGGGATTTTGGAGGATGGATGGAGGAAGAAAGATGAAGGAATGGGTATGGAGGTGAGATAGGGGTGTAAGGAAGTTCAGGACTTGGTAGATGGAGTTGAGGAGTGGCGAGGATGGTTGGATTTGTTCAAGGAGGGGTAGAACGATGTTGCACAAAAAGGATGTGAATCAGGGCAAAGTGAACGAATGTGACAAATGCGAGGGAAGGGTTCTAAGTAGAGGATGAAGCAGGTGGGATTGATGGAGTACGGGTAGGTAGAGAAGTGTTACAGAAGCTCTGCAAGTTATTTCTTAAACGGAACAAACAAGAACTTGGAAAATCAAAGACTAGTTACGTTAGCCTATTTTGACCTAGATAACAGAAAATAAATGGAACAGAAGTCTATTTGCAATGAAATCAGGTGAATTAACTATGAAACTAAGCAATCATAAACCTAAACATGCAACCAAAACTGATATCAAGTCCTGCAAATGAGATTCTAACACTAATGATTGCATGGTGAAGCAAAGAGAGTGTTTTTGGTGGCAGCAAAGTCACATTGGTCGCAGCTCATGATTCCACTGAGGGGGAGGTGAGATCCAAGGTGCTTGGTAGCCTTTTTCTGAAGATCTTCCCTGTGATTAACCTATCAAGTAAATATGAACATGAAAAAGCCTTTAACCATCAACTATATTCTAAGTAACCAACAAGATGTCAATCTACTTAATAGAAATTATTTTGCAAAGACATAAAAAACAAATAACAGTACATGAAGGAAGCCTTGGCACTTGGGTTGGGCCCAACCCCAAGAGCTGTAGGCTCCTAAAGAAACTCAAAACTGATGCCAAATAAAGTTGCTTTCCATTACTCAAAAATAACCATGTCTCAAGAAAGTTACTCAACAACAGCTACGAAAATGAGTTGAGAAAATAGCAGCACTCTAGTGAAAAATAACAACAGTCCAAAAAGTAACCTACGAAGGCTGAAAGCCTTCCTATTTATGCCATACGAGGGGCCTCAGCAGCCCTCCTTAACTCAAGGGGCTTGGCTGTCCCAACTGCTAGTAAACAGTCACTTTTCACCAAGCTACTTGGCTGCCTTTAGGATTCGTTTTGGTGGTCTGCTGAGCTCCGAGTTGAGGGTGGAGATTTCGAGGAAGGGACATTTAATGCAAGATACATCCCTTCTATGAATCCTACCCCTTGTTCCTTCATGCTTTGCTGTCTTTAGGCTCATAATTTCTTGGCTTTGTTCCAAAATTTGTCCAAAAAACCTGAAATAACCACGTATTAGCCTTCTTGGTAAAGTACCATCCTCATTCGTTCAACTAACATAAACATACTCAAAAAAACATGCATAAACTATGAAAAATGGTGGATTGATCAAGAAAAATTAAGCAAAATGAGCCCAATAAGTTACCCAATTCGGGGCTCATCAATAGCCTCTCTCATCATATGTTTACCCCGACTGGAAGGCTGCTTGGATGGACCTAGGAGGAGGGGGTTTTACACACATATTTTCACACAGTCTTTTACAAAAGTGAAGTTTTCTAAACTTCAATCTATGTTAGGATTTTAGAAATGTGTCATTAATGGTTAAATAATCCCTAATGTATCCCTCCTTCTCCTATTGTGTCACCTTTCTATATCCTTCAATCATATCCCAAGTTGTTCTTAATGTTGGATGCCAGGATATTTAGACTCTTAGGATTTAGTTAAGTTCAACTGGGTCTAACATGTCTATTAGGTGAAAGTGTGTTTCTTTAGTATTCATTAGTTACAATGTAATCTGATGGTCACAATATGTTCTAAACATCAGTGGTCTGACAACTCATATTCTCCTTACCGAGAATGGATATTGATCAATGGCTTAACACATGATTGGTCCATGATCTCTATTAAAATAGCACAAAGTGTCATGGATGATGATTGATTGTGAGAACTCTCTTATGTAATTTTTTTTCTTTTGCAATAATAAAATTGCCTCAAGTGTCCACATTGGTTGGGGTTATGGATTGTTTCCCTCTTAAAGGGTCTTAACCATATAAAAATATTGGCATTAATATATTTGATCTGGTTGTGTGAGTGGTTACTAAAGGTGTTTGTCCTATGTGGAATACCTTTTTTTCCTAAACACATATTATTTTACGTTTTGAAAGTAACATAAAATTATGGAAAATAATATAAAATCAGCAATCTCAAAATCTAAAATATAATTACATCCATCTAGATGGTATGATATTTATTAATAGAAAATTTAAATCTAAAATATATAGGGTACTATTGGTTGATTTCTCTTATGGGAAAAAAGTTAAATATTGCCTCTACTACTAGTGTTTTACTAACATCTCCTAAAAAATATAGACAACCACCATATATTTACTACACCTATACGTAGAAAAAATAAAACAAAAGTATTTATGGCAGATAATTCTTCATGCATTTATCCCAAAAATCCTCAATGCATTGCATGTCAAAAGCTAATAATTTATCAAGAGTACAAAGAAAATATTCTTGAGAGCAAAGCATAACCTCTAAACTAGTTGCATTACTTGGAGCTTCTACTTTAGTTTGATTTTTTTGAGGTAAAGGAGATCATAGTCATACTTGATTGGAAACAATGAATTCAACCACTTCATTCCTTGATGAAAATGTCTTTTTTTTCTCTATGTACTTCTCACTAAATTTACTATTATCTTTTCCCCTCTATAAATCATTTATGACATCACCCCAATCATCATGAGATTCACAGTTTGAATCAATATGACTACTAGTGGGTGTAAATTTGCATAATTCTCATTCATATTTCAAATGTGACCAATGCTATAATTTTCCTTTGGTCATCACTGATCTATTGAGATCACTTAAGCCCATGACTTCCACTGCCACAACATGAGATGTGGAACCATCCACATAATGCCATTGTTTTGTTTTAACATTTGTTGTTCTATATGCATTTCATTTCTATTGGATACATAATCCTATGGTATTTTTGTGTCATTGTATATAATAAAAAATATTAAGAATACATATAAATAGGAATATGAGAAGATAGGTGAACTTATTAGAAGAAAAAATCGATATATGCTCATCTATTGTATTAAATATAATTATAAGCTTGATGAAATGCATCCAATTCTAAAGTTATGTCTGATAGTGGTATCAAAGCTTATCAAGTCCATGATTCTCCACTTGTCTTTAGTCCTACAATCCCATTATTCAGTTCAACCATCCCTATCTATTAGTTCTATGACTATTATATTCATCCCTATCTTTCTTTGACATGTAGAAATATCTCTCTACCATTCTTAGGATTATTGATTCCTCTTTTGAATTGTGTTTTTCTTTTGAAAGTATTTCTCACTTTATAGATGTAAATTAGGGTTACTTGTAAACCCATTCTCTTCTTGCTTGGATTGTGATATCATGGTGATGGATGAATTTAGTACTTATGCTTCTACACACTTGATATTTTGTATTGAAAATATCAACAACTCCTTATATTTTGAAGATGTAGTGAAATTCCTAGTGTTTTTCATCATAATCCTGAGACTAATTACTTGTTAGACAAAAGTAATACTATAAGGGGGAAGGGTGGGGGGGGGGCGGTGGAATCAATATTAAAAATTATTTATGCAAATAAAAACTTATTTAGAAAATTACTTCAGAAAAGTAGAGCAATATCAAACACATGAAAAGCACAAACAATCATCACATGTGTACACTTGAATTTTAGGTGGAAAAACCCCCTCTGGGGAAAAAAGCCACTGAACTGTTTGTTTCTTCTTCTATTATCTATTGCTTCACAAATATTCTCATTAAATTACATTAGATAGCACCCACTAGCATTGCAACACCCACCCCTTGACTGAAATGAGAAATGTTGGCTGCAACCAACTTTGAGCACCCACTCCTACAATAGACAAATAATATGCACTAAGCTTGAAGGTCCTACTCCAAGTACAAGCAATTCTATTGTCATATGATTTAGAAATAAATATGGCGCTGCAAAATAAATAAAAAATTCAACAATAATTCACGCTCATGCAACCACAAATCCACACATCAATTTAGAGAACAAAACTCTCTCTACACACTCTTCAAATGGAATTTCAATTGTTTCATCCAACACTCAAATATTGCTGAAGATTAATCTCTTAAGAAATTTTCAACTCTAAAATTTGAACTCACTACAAAACTCACTTGAAGTGCACTTGCAACACATGCACATTCACTCACTCACACTCTTTCTTTCGAACCAACAACTGAGCTTCTTTCCTTCTCATTTTATAGAATCTAGAGATTGTTAAGTCAATTAATAATTTAGATGATAGAGCTCACACAAAACATGTTCACATGCTTTAGAATTGATCGAGAATGGCATCTTAACCATATCAAACAACTCTGTCCACTAGTCCTTTTGATAATTTCAAATTTAATCACGTTTTGGAGGCCCCCACAACTCATCCCGACTTTTTCTATAAGATTCCAAAAATAAACTCCGCTAATCAACAATATAATTCTAAGCATGCATGAGAAACCCATAGATAATTCAATGTTCTTCGTCAGACACACACACAACACTAGAAAAAAATGTCTCTCAATGCTCACACAGTAACTGAGAGCCAACATCTATATATCTTTGGATGCTCCCACGACCTTTCATCCATGCATCTATGAATTTTCTTCCTCGGATGGTCCCATGGTAACTTCCAGCCAACATCTATAAAGCTTTAGACACTCCCACAACCTTTCATCCATTCGTCTTTATTGTTTCAGACACCCTGATGAGCCTCCATCCATGCGTTTGGGGCAGATCATGGCTTAAAACACAAAATCCAACCCTCAAGCTTGCAAGAGAGCTTCACGAGAATGAAGTGACCTATAAACCATCCCTTTAGACTTAACTTGACATCAGGAACCAAATTGTAAGACTTCATGAAGACACCACACACACCATGAACTAGATCTCTAGAAAAGTTAGCTCAACTTCAGATGAGTCCTTGTTACTTCATGACACCACTCCTACATACCTTCTGGGGCTTATTCCAGCATGTTGCAATAACATGACAACCTTTAACAGATATACAACTGATATAATACTGGGCATATAGACTCATGAGTACATGATTTCAATGGGTGACATCAGTGGAAAAACCAATAGGCAAACAAACTCCCCCTTTTCCAATGATGTCGACCTATAGCTTCTAAAAATAAATATGAAATTTACATACATCAATCTGAAGTTGAGCACATACAAAACTCACTTTTTCTCCCCCTTTGACATAAATGGCAAGGGCTTTTACATGGCAAGAAAAATTACATAACACCAATGTGATTCATGGCAAAAAATGAAGAACTCCCCCTTAAGAGGTACAACCACTACTCCCCTTGAGCTGCTGAATATTCTCCCTTTGAATATATATGAGACCACACTATATTGAAAAAACAATAGTCATGAAGAAGAAACCCATCTCAAAATGAAGCAAGAAGAAGCAAGAAACCAGTTCATAATTCCTTGAAAATATATGAAAATAATCAATGAACACTCATTCTTCAGATTTTGTAGCTGAAAGTGTTCTTGATGGCAGCCATATGACAACAACTAACTCCATGAAAAACTCGTCAATGCTTTTGAAAAGGAACAACACCCATATTCTCTCTAAGATATTCAAATTTCTCTCTTGGAAGTGGCTTGGTGAAGATATTTGCAATTTGTTCATTCAAAGAAATACATTCCAACTTCACAACTTTGTTGACCACTTGTTCTCTTAGAGAATGATATTTTATTGGTATGTGCTTGGTCTTGGAATGAAGAACCATATTCTTGGAGATTCTTATTGCACTTGTGTTGTCTACCATGATAGGAAGAGGCTCTTCAAATTCAACATGCATGTCTTGAAGAGTTTTCTTCATCCATAATATATTTGTACAACATGTGGCTGCTGTTCTATATTCCACTTCAACTATGGACAAAGAGATTGAGCTTTGTTTCTTGCTGGACCAAGAAACCAAACAATCACCAAAAAATTGAGCTACTCTTGAAGTACTTTTCCTGTCATCAATACTACTAGCCGAATCAACACTAGTAAAAGTAATCAAATTGAAATGCTTACCTTTGGCATACCATAACCCATAGTCAAGGGTACCTTGAAGGTACTTGATATCCTCTTTACAATATTAAGATGAGTTTCCTTGGGATTATCTTGAAATCTAGAGACCAATCCTACAACTTGCATGATATCTGGCCTAGAAGCCGTTAGATACAATAAGTTTTCAATCATGGAATGATACATGGACTGATTTACATATGGTGATTCATCATCTTCACTCAACTTACAATCAGTCAGCATGGGAGTACATACTGGTTTGTAATCTTCCATGCGAAACTATTTCAGTTTCTCTCTCAGATATTTTGATTGAGAAATAAAAATGCCTTTTTCATCTTGAATAACTTTCAAAGAAAGAAAGAAAGTTCACCCAACATTGACATCTCAAACTCTTTTTGCCTTTCTTGTGCAAAATTTTGACCCATCTCCTCCAAATCGCTCCGAAATATAATATCATTTACATACACAACAATTATTAGAAAATTATCACCATCAAATTTGATATATAAATCATTGTCTGTGGATTCCTTTTTGAAGCCTTGATGTTGTAGATATTTATCTAGTTTTGCATACCATGCTCTTGGAGCCTTTTTCAAGCCATAAAGAGTCTTTTTCAACCTGCACACTAGATTCTCATCATCACCCAATAATAAACCTTCAGGCTGCTCTATATATATTTCCTCTTCTAAATCACCATTCGAGAAAGTTGATTTTACATCCATTTGATAAAATCTAATTTTCTTGTAGCATGTAAAGGCCAAAAACATTCTTATAACATCTAATCTAGCTATAGGTGCAAAAGTTTCATCAAAATAAATACCTTCTACCTGAGTATACCCTTTGCACACAAGTCTTGCTTTGTTCCTTACCACTCTTCCTTCTTCATCAAGCTTGTTCTTGAACACCCACTTGGTTCCAATAATGTTTTTGTCCTTTGGCCTTGGTACAAGCTCTGATGTGTTGTTATTCTCGATATGATCTAATTATTCAATCATTTCTTTGACCCAAAATTGGTATTCTTTAGCCTCATTAATGTTTTTGGGCTCAAATTGAGACAAAAGTGCAAAATGAGCTTGATTGAAACTATCCAACAATTTTCTCCTTGTTTGAACTCCAAGTTCTTTGCTGCCAAGAATTTGACTTTCCAGGTGCTTCTTCTCAATGTGACTTGGTGGAGCCTTCTTTGTAGTGGAGGTCTTTCTCTCTTCTTTCTCTTCTTCAAAAATTTCTAGATCCTCATATTCTATGAAATCATGATCAATTGCAACATCTTGGAAATCACTAGATCTAGGCAAATTTTCATCAGCAACAATGTCAATACCTTCAATTACCTTTTTGTTTATGTTGTTATAGGACTTGTGTCCCTTGATTTTGAAGGAATAACCAACGAATATCCCCTCATCCTTTCTTGATTTGAACTTTCCAAGATAGTCTTCAGTTTTCTTGATGTAACACTTGCTTCCAAATTTTTTGAAGTGGTCAACTTTTGCTGGTCTTCCTTTCCACAATTCACATGTATTTTTGCCACTGTTTGGCCTAAGAAGAACTCTATTGGCCAAATATATTGTTTTCTAAGTTGCTTCTCCCCAAAAAGTATCTGATATACCAACTTCATCCAACATAGTGTGTGCCATATCTTGGACCAACCTATTTTTCCTTTCAACCACACCATTTTTTTGTGGTGTTCTCGTTATTAATCCCATGCTCCTCACAAAAATCACCAAATTCTTTAGACATAAACTCACCTCCTCTATCATTTCTAAGCCACTTTATCTTCAAATCAATTTCATTTTCAACAAGTGCCTTAAAATATTTAAGTTTGTTGAATTCTTATGATTTTTATTTCATAAGCATAATCCATGTGGCTTTAGTAAAATCATCAACAAATAAAATAAAATATTTCTCACCTCTTGGGCTTTGCTTCCTTGCAGGGTCACATAAATCTGCATGTACTAGCTTCAATGGTTTGCTTGTAGTGAACTCCTTCGATTTGAAATGCACTCTTATTTTTTTGCCAAATTGGCATGACTTGCATATTGTGCTTTCTGGTTTACCCAACCTTGGTAATCCTCTAACTACTTCAATATTTCTAATCATGACTAGATTATCAAAATTAACATGACCCAATATTCTATGCAATATCCAAGATTCTTCTATTTTTCTCATGCAATAAATATATCTAGTGTCATAAAAAATATACATGTTTCTACCACTTCTAATGGCTCTTGCTACAATTTTCCTTGATTCAACATTTCTAATCTCACATTCGTTAGATCTGAAAATCACTTCATGCCCATTATCGCACATCTAACTTACATTGGGAAGGTTGTTCTTCAATCCATCAACGTAGAGCACATTTTGAGCTTTGGTTTTTATGTCCAATCTAACTATTCCTTTTCCTTTGATGGAAACTTTTGTATCATTTCCAAAACTAACATTGCCATTTTCGTACTCTTTTAGCTGCAATAATTTTCTCTTATCACCAGTAATGTGCTTGGAACAACCACTATCAATCAGCCATTGTGCATGCTGATCATGAGCTATCAAAGAAAGCTTACAATTTTCAACCTTTCTCTTCCATCTTTTCTCAACCTTTCTTTGAACAGATTTTTCTTGTGTGTGCTGCATGAAGGAGTTTGGAAGGATATATTTGCTCTCACTAGTTTTGTGACCAAAGTTATTGAATCTGAAACACTCAATCTCATTCATTAGAGGAAAAAAATAATTATTTCCTTTACCATGCAAAGAATTTGGACCTTGACCAACTCTTGATATATCAAAATTTCTTCTAGGAAACATCTTCAACCTACAATTTATGACTTTATGTAAAAAATTATTACATGCAAAACAATAACCATAAAATAATGAAGGATACTTGACCTTTTGTTGCCATGAAGGATGACTGATGTTTGAGGATCTTGCTTTCCTCACTTGTTGATTTTTTAGTTTGAATTTAGCTTCATCCTTTTGTTCATTCTTGCTGGTTGCAACAACGTTTGATTGATTTTATTTTCCTTTCAAAGCATCTGCATAACTGGTACTAGATTGTTGTTTGTCATTCTATAAAGAAGACTTGAACCCAAAACTAGTTTTTTCCTCCAGAGACATTTGCATTTTGATAATATTTTGCAAATATTCAGATCCCTTGATAAATTTATGATTTAGACATGCTTTAGTTTGAGATTTTGAGAGATTGACCCTTGGAGAAACAATTTTTGCTTCAAGTTTGTGACAATTTTCTTTCCATTCTTCTAGCTGATTGGTGAGCACATTTTCTCTCATTTTTACCTCTTCTAATTCTCTCTTTAAACAAATAATGTCTTGCTCATGAGTGCATGCAATAGGAGCTTCAATATTCCACTTCAAGGATTCATTCTCCTTCTCCAACTCAACCAAATTATTTTGTTGGATAATAATTTGTTGCAACAAATTTTATTTGAATTTATCAAGCTCATGCACCTAGGTTCTCAAAGAATCATGAGCAAAAGAATATTTCTTCTCCTTTAACTTGCATATTTCCTCTTGCAGCAACTTATTTTTGTTAGTTTCCTTGCTTAACTTGTCAAGTGCAGAAATAAGTTCACCTTTCGTAGTCAGTCTCTCCATCCTGAAGATCTGATTCATCTTTTGAAGAGAAAGCCATAAGAACACATTCATTGTGCTCTCCTTGTTCTGATGAGGATTTCTCATTTCTCTCTTATGAAATATCGCTTTTTTCTATGGAGTAATAATTCCTTCTCTTTTGAGCTCTAGCTTTTCGATATTTCAGATTTTTATCCTTTCCCTTCATATCCTTCATATTTTCTTCATTTTCACTTCTTTCATTTGGACATTTTGAAGAAATATGTCCAAATTCTCCACACTCAAAACACTTGAAAGAAATTTTTCCTTTATACTTTCCAGTACCTCTCTTTAATTTGTTGGTAAACTGAGAAAATTCTTCATCAGATTCATTACTAGAATACTCTTCCTCTTCCTTGATTTTCTTCAGAAGTTTCTTGAGCTTCTTGGTGATTTCTTTAACCTTCTTGGAGGCTTTGAATGTAGCTTCACTAGATTCAAGATTCTCTTCTATAATGCACATCTCATAGGCTGTAAGAATTCCAAGCAATTTCTCCATAGTGAGTGTGCTCAAATAAGACATTTCGTCAATAGGAGAAACATTGGGGTTAAATATTATTGGTAAAGACCTCAAGATTTTTTGAATAATGATTTCATCTCCAAACATTTGATCAATTCTCTTGATCAAATTGGTCACTGTCTCAATCATTCAAAAATATTCTACAATAGTTTCATCTTCTTTCATTTTTAAGCTCTCAAACCTCATCCTATAGGTTTGGAGCTTCGCCCTCTTCACTTTCTAATCACCTTCAAAGTTATTCTCAAGTTCATCCCAAAATTCTTTAGCTGATTTGCAATGCATGACTTTTATCATCTCATTCTCAGTGAGTGTTGCAATGATGGCATTTCTAGCTTTCACATTGTTTTGATATTTCTTCTTCTCATTAGTGTCTAAAGGAAGAACATCAAGAATAACATACCCAATCACCACAGTAGAGTAGACATAGACACCCAAACTCATTTGATTCCCTTCCATTCTTGTCCTCCATAAGTTTTAATTTTCACCATAAAAAATTGGAACTTTCACATCATGATCAACCATTGTCCTTTCTCAAAATCTACTTTCAGCAGTCAAGTTGTAGCAAAGGAGTCATCTATGACACCGATTGTTAGAAAAAAGTAATACTGAGAGGGTGGAAGGGGGGGGGGGGTGTGAATCAATATTACAAATTATTTCTAAAAATAAAAACTTATTCAAAAAATTACTTCAGAAAAATATAGCAAGATCAAACACATGAAAACCACAAACAATCATCACATGTGGACACTTGAATTTTAGGTGGAAACAACCCCCTCCATGGAAAAAAACCATCGAAATATTTGTTTATTCTTCTATTTTCTGTTTCTTCAAAATTATTATCATTATATTACATTAGCTATCACCCACTAGCAATGGAGCACCCACTCCTTGAATGAAATGAGAAATGTTGACTGCAACCAACTTGGAGCACCCACTCCTACAATAGAAAAATAATATGCACTAAGCTTGAAGCTCCTTCTCCAAGCACAAATAATCCTACTATGATATGATTCAGAAATAAATATGGTGTTACCAAATCAAAACATGCAATAATAATTCACACTCATGCAGCCACAAATCCACACACCAATTTTAAGAACAAAACTCTCTCTACACACCCTTCAAACTGAATTTCAATTTTTTCATCCAACACTCAATTGTTACTAAAGATTAATCTTTGAAGCACTCTGAAACTCTAAAATTTAAACTTAGTACAAAAATCGCTTGAAGTGCACTTGCAACACATGCACATTCACTCACTCACAAGCTTTCTTTCGAACCAACCACTGAGCTTCTTTCCTTTTCGTTCTATAGAATATGGAGATTGTTAAGTCAATTAATAATTTAGATGGAGGAGCTCACACATAACTTGTTGACATGATTCAAAGTTGATTGAGAATGGCATCTTGACCATATCAAACCACTCTGTCTGCTAGTCCTTTTGATAATTTCAAATTTAATCACTCTCTGGAGTCGCCACAACTCATCCTGACGTTTTATGGAAGATTTTGAAAATAAATTCTGCTAATCAATAATTTAATTTTAAGAGTGTGAAATAAATGCAGAGAGAAGTATTTTTTTTCTTCGGACGGATGCAAAACACTAGACAAAAATGTCTCTAGACGCTCCCACAGTAACAACGAGGCAATGTCTATACAACTCTAGATGCTCCCATAGCCTTTCATCCATGCATCCAGGAATTTTCTCCCTCAGACGCTCCCATGTTAACTGCCAACCAATGTCTATAAAACTTTAGATTCTGCCACAACTTTTCATTTGTGAATATTTATTGTTTTTGACGCTCTAATGAGCTTCCATCCAAGTGTTTGGGGTAGAGCATGGCTTAAAACAAAAAATCTAACCCTCAAGCTTGCAACAGAGCTTCACAAGAATGAAGTGACCCATAAACCATCTCTTTAGACTTAACTTGACATAAGAAACCTAGCTCTAAGACTTCAACAAGACATCACACACACACCATCAACTAGATATCTAGACAAGTTAGCTCAACTTCAGATGAGGCCTTGTTACCTCATGACACCACTCCTACAAACCTTTTGGGGCTTATTACAACATGTTAGAACAACATGACAACCTTTAGCAGATATATAACTAATCCAAGACTTTATATATAGACTCATGAGTACATGAATTCAACGGGTGACAATAATGGAAATAAAAATAGGCCAACATTACTATCATACCAATGTCGTTTCGTTCTCCTCCAACAAAGTGATGATGTAGTGAACAACTAGCAACATTGACTATCATACGATTTCTCTACTTGTTACCCCTTCATTCTGGTTAGTGCTCCTAATCTTTCCACTGACCTCTGTACTACCCTAATAATCTACCTTTGGCAGCCCTAATGGTGATGTGGGCATGGATGGTATGATCATAAATATTTCCATTGGTCTTATGGGGGTTGTTGCAAATCCCACTTAAATAATTTTAGAGATCTCTAAGTCAACCTTGTTAGAGATTCATGGTACATTCTCATATGCTATCATATGGATGGATTCCTAATCCAAGGTCCTCAAATAAAAAATTCTCACTATTGCTTATCCCATAAATCAAGTGGTAGTTTTCTAGATTTCAAGGGCACTTGAAGAGATATATGATCCAATTTTTTTTCCCATTTCATTTGGTTTTATCTCATATCTAAGTACTCAAACATTGTTTCTAAAATCACGATGAAAATGTGTAAGATGCCTAATCCATGCCAATATAATTAGATACTTTTACTAGGTCAATGTAGGTTCCTTATTAATATTATTTGGAAACATATTGTAGATGAGGAATTCTTAAGCGTGATACAAATGCTCCTCACCAATACTATATTGGGAGTAGATATAAGTATCACTTTCCTTTCCTCATGTAGACCATCACAACATCTCCCACTTCATATTTCTCTTTCCATAGTGATTTCATTCCAATAATTGCAATTTGTGTAATATTATCAATGTGACAGTATATACTTTTACATCTCATGTTTTTATTTATATGTAAACAAAGTCAATATTTAGTATAGAATTTTGTGTTCTTTTTTATGTTATCTACAATTTAAAATTTAAGAAAAAGTGAATGATTAGTGTTCTAGAGATATTTCTTGTTTATACCTCATCTCAAATCTATGTTGAGGATTCATTCTCTCATATCCATTATTGGCATAGTACTAATTGGAAAGGAATAATAAATAGAATGGTTTAGAAAAATGAAACATACGCTCATTTTCAATGGTTTGTGGGATGAAATATGTGAGGGAGAGAAGGATAGTGGACCTAAGAATCATACATCAAGCAATGAGTTAGCCATATGGAAGAATAAATACCATAAATCATATACCCTAATTATTGCATTTGTAAGTGATGAGGTGAACCTTCATATTGTTTCGATTACAAATTATTACTTTTCTCTAAATAAATTAAAGGACTTGTATGACTCACACTCAAAATTGGAGCTTATGAAATTGCTAGTGAAACTATTCAACCTAGATTTGAAGAATGATGACCCATTGGCCTTGGCTTTTGAGAGTGAAGATATATATTCCTCTCATAGTCTTCATTAAGGCCATATACCCTACATATTCTAACTATATTTAATACCTGCAAGCTAGTGACCATTTGTAGTATATTACATTTGAATCTTTGGTGGAGAAAGTTTCAAGACATTAGAAATCCTATGGAAAGAGGAAGAAAACTCATCCACTTAAAGAAATGGTGTGGCTTGATTAGAAAGGGAAGAGTTAGTCACATGATTTTTCTAGACGATAAAGTAGTAAAAGAGCACATAGAAGAAAAAATTTCAGATGTAGTGGGGGTAGACACAACCAAGGTAAGAAACCTAATCTTCAATGTGCCCATTACAGGTGCATTGACATGCAGAATCCTCAGGGATAAGTTAAAAAAAAAGAAAAAGAGAAGAAATAAGTCAAAGGTAAAGAAACAAATCTAGTGAAAGGTGAAGCACCTAAATCTTCTTATTACATTGTTTCCCATTGCAATATGGAGTAATTGAAGATTTTCTTCATACTTAATTTTCTTTTTGGAGAGAGTCTTGAATAATGAATGATTATGTAGATGGAATAATGCATTTTGTATATAAATTAAGTCTATGATTCTCAAGACTTAGCATCATCACACCATAACTAGCTAGATTCCATAATGTTCTTCTACGTGATGTATTGTATCTTCCATAAATGTGAAATAATTTGTTTCCCCTTTTGCATATTTAATATAAAGGCCACTCCATTCACATATTTAATGAAAATATATAACTAAGGAAGTTATCTGACAACATAGTTGTCATGACTAGAGTAGAGGGTGAAAGATCGTTAAAGCTAAAAGGGACATATGTTTGTGCACACATTTTTTCATACCTAAGTCATCATAATGAAGGTACAATTCCATATAGTATTTTATGTCATGATACATTTGGACATATTAATTAATAAATCTTTCATTTACTAAAACAAAATTGTGTTTCTAGTTTTCCTAATATTTCTAGGAATCTAAAGCAATGTGATGAATGTATCTTTGGAAAACAGAGAAAACAACCCTTCCATGATTCCACTTCCATAGCATTTAGAAAAATTGGACTAATATATTCTTATTTATTGTCCCCTTGCCTATTTAATAAACAAATGGAAATAATATATGATTAATTTTATTGATGATTACAATAAGATTTGTTGGGTGTACTGGTCAAAAGATAAATCTCAAGCTTTTGAAACTTTTAGAAATGTTCATATATAGATTAAAAATGAAGCACAATCACACATTAGCTCTCTTTGTACTAATAATGGAAGAGAATATACATAGAATGAATTTGAAAACCTTCTTTTCCAACATAGGATTCGACACCAAACCTTTATACCATACAATCCTGACCAAAATGGTGTAGCTGCAAGAATGAACATGACTAACTTGGATATGGTTTGTTCCATGATGTTTTTAAAAAAATGTAACATTGATGTTTTGGCATGATGCAATTCTATGTGGGTGAACCCACAGAGGTGGGTTACACATTTTGGTAAGCATGCAGGTGTAAAGCGAAGAAAAGAGGCTTGGTCAAGAGCTTTTAAGAACTCTATCGAGCAATATTTTAACCCTCTATTGAGTTATTTGAGGGATTAAATATTGCTCGATTAAGCTATAAAAAAAACCCCTAATTGACATCCTATGAATCCTATGGTTAATTAGGTGCTCCATCACGAAACCTTTTGGTTTTGGTGGGATTCTAAAATTCGGAGCACAATTGAGCTATATCTTGATTGAGCTCTCTTTATACAAAAGGAGCTCGATCAAGCTACTATTTTCATGTGATAAAAAAGGAGCTTGATTGGATCCTTTAAAATATTAAATACGCTTTTCCACAGTCTGTGCACGTATTTTGTGCACAAACTGCAGAAAAAGGAGCTCGACTGAGGAGCATAAGATAGTGTTAAAGGAACTTGATTGAGTAGTAGAAGTTTTTGTTAAAGGAGATCGACCAAGGAGAATAAGTTTGTATTAAAGGTTCTCAACCGAGGAAAGTGTAACCATTGCAAACCACTAGCCTTCCAATAGCATATTGACCACAATTGTCGCCACAAAATGTATTCTTCTCGAGGTTGTTTTTCTTCCTTTGAATGCTTCTACTTTCTTCTTCTAAACTGAAAAATTCATTGAGATTTTTTTCCCCTAAATTCTTTTTCTCTATTATGAAATGAAAAATGAATATACAAATATTTTTTATTTCTTAATAAATGAAATGATTTTAAATGAAAATCACCATTGAAATTTGTTTGTTAGTGAGACATTACCTTCTGCTTCTCCTACTAAAAAATACAACCTTCAACCAATATTGCAAAAGCTACCATCAAATGAACATAAGATTGTTAAACACAATGAAGAAGCTAAATATATGGACCTGGATTCCCTTGGCCTCCCAAGCATTACAAAATACTTAAAAGGAAAATATTCCCTTTACATACTTGAGCGCTAGGTAAAAGTTCTAATTAAATTCATTCTCAACTCTAGGCCACATGCGCAAAAAACATCCATAAGAAAATTGAGTGCTAGTACTCTAGGAGTTCATTACCAAACCTTAAGTGAAACGACCAAGCTCCACAAAGAGGAGAATAGAAAATGGGGAGCTTTTTTCCAAGATGATGTAATCTAGAACTCGATCCCAAACCATAAGCATATTCACAATATCTGAACTAGCAGAAAAACCCCAAGCCTTGTGGAAATCAACTATGGCTCATCTTGTATGCTTAAGGTAAACATACATTTAATAAAAAAATTATATGTGCTTCACACTTGCAATTATAAATTATAACATTTATTTAAAGAAGCAACATTGAAAAATGTAACAAAACTATCATCTTCTCTTATTCAAAATCTACCATAACATTAGGTACCTACCATGTTACCTTCTATTACAAATCAAATCACTAATAGTAATAGATGATTGATATCATAGAAAAATAATATGAGGTCCCTAATCTATCACCATATGATCTTATTTATGTTTAAATGGGGAACCTAACTAAACTCTTGATCACTTCCTTAATTGTAGAAAAATGTCCCTAAAATTTTGCATTTTGGTTTTTAGGATCTCAACTTTATTGTGCAATTCAAAGTCTCCATAGTTAGTTAATTCAAATTTATAGGTAATCAATGCTTATTTTTTGTTGGCAGCTCTTGAAGTGGGAAAATGTTCTTGGCATAAAATGTTCTAACAATTGTTAACAACTCTATGTTTTTTACTAATTTTTTGAACATGAGTGATATGGGGATGTGCATTTTTTTATTTATATAGAGAAGAAACATGTGTACAATTATATAGACTTAAAACATGCATGCATTATGGATAACATGAGAAAAGTAGTTCATTCATCGTGTGCATGTATGTTTTGAACAAATAAAAACATGCACAATTTAGTTATAGCTATAAATAACAATGCTTGATATGTGTTTTTGAGATGATATTGGAAATGTGGTGTAAATCCATATGTTGGGAATAATACTGAGAGGGGGGGTGAATCAGTGTTTACAAATCAATAACTTTTTCCATTTCATAATCAGATTTATATACACTACTTGAGCGAAGGGAACTTGTGTGTCCACGCAACTATTCTTAAGGAAACCAACGTATATCGAGTGAACTTATGATTCAGTTAATTCATCATATGTTGATCTTTAGTCAGTGCATCAGTACTTTATTAAACATTAAACAGTAACTGTGTGCAGTAATAATAGAATAAACCATAACACATAAGAAACACACATGAACACGAAGATTTAAGGTGGAAACCTAATGCGAGAGAAAAGACACCTGCTGTTGTTGTCTTTGTCTTCTTTTTAATATAAAGAATAAGTTGTTTATAATCTTGTGCTGGTACAGAATCATACCAGTACATAGGCATCCACCTACAGAAGGCTACAACCTTCTTGCGTTCTCCAGCTTCTACTAGAAGGGAGCTACAACCCCCTAGCTCTTGTACTAGCTGATATGTTTACTAGTACGTAGGTGCCGACCTACAGAAGGCTCCAACCTTCACTCATTATCCATGTTCTACTGGAAGGGAGCTCCAACCCCCTAATCTAATCACCAGCCACTACTCGTAGGAAGCTTCGATTCTCTCACTGAAAGCTCCAAACCTCAATGTCCTCCAGGGAACACGTTTCATAAATTTTCATATTGGATATTCCTGGTACACAACAACACAATAGGCCACATTTCATCCAATTTTCATACTGGACCCATCAGTAACATTGAAGCTCAAAATCAATCACCACTACAATACAATCATTAAATTCATCTGAATCAACCAATCACTGAAACCCAATCATCAATCTCTGATATAACTGAAACCCAATCATCACTTTCTAAATCAACCAATCATTGAAACAATCACTAAACCTCTGACACGAGTACTCGAGCCCAAAAAGCCCGAAAAAACATGAAAAAACAAGAAAAAAAACCCAAAAGTGAAAATTGGTTATTCCAAAATGATGTTTTTTTTTAGGGTATATTTTCAACATTTTTTTAAATGGAAGTAAAAACCATTTTTTTTTTTTTTGAAAAATGGATGAAAAAAACACCCTTAAAAAATTGTTTATTCCAATGTTTTTTTAGGGTAAATTTTCAACATTTTTTTTTAAATGGAAGTAAAAACCTTTTTTTTTTTTTTGAAAAATGGATGAAAAAAACACCCTTAAAAAAGAATTGTTTATTCTGGAATAACAAAAAAATACACTGGGTTACAATTTTGACATTTTTTAGCAATGGAGTTAAAGAGAAAATATCTAGACTTTGAAAAACTATAAAATTCCAACAATTCTTGGACATGATGTTAAAGATAAAATATCATGTCTCGAATCCTGATAATTCAACTATTTCCATCCATGTTGTTAAAGATAAAATATCTTGACTCTAAAAAACCTTGAAATTGTAATTGTTTTCGACCATAGCGTTAAAGATAAAATATCATGACATTATGGAAAAATTTTATGATTAAAAAAATTTTAAAAATGAACACCTAAATGAAAGAGTTATTATACCAAGTGTATTTTTTTTAAAATGTTAAATGTATAGTGATTTTAAAATCTTAGCCTAAGACAATTTGAGACATTGCAAAAAAAAAATTA